>JAULKJ010184113.1:0-14297 GCA_032355405.1 Rubia balearica
TTCGGAAGAGATTATTGTTCACCTGGCTTAGGAAACTAATAACACAAGGGGTGGAGTTAGTTTCTATAAGAATCGTGTACATTAATCTCCTCCTTCATGATTAGCCTATCTAGTACATTCGGAAATTTGAGGTCTTCACGATGATAGATTCATCTATCTAGTGGTTTTTGGGGAAAAAAAGCTAGCTACCACCATAGTGAGGGTTCGCATTAGGGGTAATATCAGGATTTGACATGCTATAAAAACCCATGAAGCATTATCAAGAATGGTCCGTGCTCCAAAGCACTTCTTGTTGCAAAAAAAAAGGTATGGTTGCCATAAGAAAACTGCTGACTGAAGATGTTAAGGAAGAATTGAGGATCCTACTCGATGGGTACGTCGATGTATTTTCCTGGAGCACTTCTAACCTTACGGGCGTACCTTCCAAGCTAGCTGTCCACATGTTGAACATCGACCCTTTGATTAAGCTAGTTAAACAGAAAATGAGAGTATTTGCTCCTAATAGAGCAAAAACAATTAAGGCGGAAGTAGAGAAATTACTCAAGGTAGAATTTATCGAAAAATGATCTACCCGAGATGGCTCGCTAACCCAGTGATGGTTCTGAAGCATGATGGATCTTGGCAAATGTTCATCGACTTCACAGATTTAAACAAATGTTATCCCAAAAATAGTTATCCCTTACCATTGATCGATAAGTTAGTGGAAGCCATAGTTGGGTACCAGGTTTTGACATTCTTTGATACTTACAAAGGATATCATCAGATATTGATAGCAGAGGAAGATAAGGATAAGAATCGTTCATAACATATGTGGGTACTTTTTGTTACAAGAAGATTGCGTTTGGGCTAAAAAATGATGGTGCAACTTAGCAGTGTTGGTATATAAAGTATTCAAAAATCAGTTAGGGAGAAATATGAAGATATATGTGGATGATATGGTGGTAAACAACAAGGATTATAAGCAATTCTTGCAGGAATTGAAAGATATGTTTGAAGAACATCTTCAATCAAACCTGAAGTTAAATCCAGCTAAATGTGTAATTGGAGTGGGGGATGGAAACTTTCTAGGATTCATGGTCTTTGAGAGGGGTATCGATGTCAATCCTGAGATTGTTGAATCCTTGCTAAAAATAAAGGCTCTGCAGATGTTGAAGGATGTTCAAAAGCTTGTTGGATTCCTTGAAGCCCTAAGTCAATTTCTATTGAAAGGGCCAAAAAAGCATTTGTCTTTCTTTGATGTGTTGAGAAAAGTGAAAATTTTTCAGTGGATGGAAAAGTGCGAGGAGGCATTCAGTGAGATGAAGGAACATCTTTGAATCTTGCCGACGTTGATGAAACCCGAGAGGGGTGAAGTGTTGTATTACATTTTCACTTATCCCATGGATATCAATGCATTTTGGTGAGGGAAAAAAGAGAGGCAACAACATCCAATATACTTTGTGAGTGAGATTTTACAGGAACTTGAAACAAGGTATACGACCCTCAAAAGGTTGATTCTAGCACTAGTTCATGAGGCACGACGATTGCATCCTTATTTCCAGGGCCACACTATAGTGTTACTTACCAATCATCCTATAAGAAAAATTCTCTTAAAGCCCGATTCATTGGGAAGAATGATGAAATTAGTCGTTGAACAGGGGAAACATGATATCTAGTTTCAGCCGAGAACACCAATCAAGGGCCAGGACCTCACATAATTCATAGTGGAAACCACATAGCTTATCGAGTTTCCTGTTGATGGTTCTTCACATTTGGGAGGAAGTGGAGAAAGAGTGTTGCTCAATAACCCTGATGGAACTAATTACCCTAATGCTCTGCATTTCAAGTTCAAGGCTACCAACAATGAAGCAGAGTAAGAGGCCTTAGTCAGTGGCCTTTGTCTAGCTAAAGAACTTAAACCTGAAAACTTAGAAATATTCAGTGACTCTCAGATAGTGGTTCAGCAAATCAAAGGGGAGTATAAGGCTAGAGAATGAAGTTTGCAATGATATTTCAAGGTAGTGAAACCATTGTTGAGTAACTTTTGAGCTTACACTTGACACAGGTACCAAGAGTGGAAAAACATAAGGCAGATCATTTAAGTAAGCTTGATTCGTCAGACCTTGGTGTATAATCCCAAAAGCAGGTATGGAAACATTGAGTAAGTGCAGTTTCAAGTAGCAGGTGGTGATGGCCCTTGAAGAAGAATAATCTTGGATGCTGCCCATTATTAGCTACCTTTGAGATAGAACCTTACCATAAGGGGCAATCGAAGCTAGAAAGACAAGATTGAAAACTCTGAGGCATGTGTTGCAAGATGATGTTTTGTATCGACGAGGTCACCTCCAGCCACTTCTTCGATGTGTCACTCATGAGGCTGACTACCTAATCAGGGAGGTTTACGAAGAGGTTTATGGAACCCATCAGTGGGGCTCTATTAGTGGCAAAAAGGCTCATTTGGGATGGGAATTACTAGTCCATGATGTTCGATGATGCTAACCGGTACATCCAGTCTTTCCACGAATGCCAGAGACGTGCATCGATAACACATATTCCTCAGAAGGAGATGATGAACATACAAAGATCGTGGTTGTTTCATAAATATAGGATTAACCTTGTTGGAACTTTTCCAGAGGCTCTAGGAAAGTTCAGATATCTTATCGTTGCTAGTGACTGCTTCACAAAATGGGTTGAAGTAGAACTATTTACGAAAATGAAGGGGAAGTCGGTGATTGCATTCTGCTGGAAGAATATAATTTGTCATGCAATTTGTCATCAAGACGAATCCCAAAAACAATCATAAACAATAATGGGACGCAGTTTGATCATGATCCCTTCAAAGGATGGTGCGAGGAGTATAAGATTAAGCAAAAGGTGACAGCGGTATACCATCCTCAGGAAAATGGTCAAGTTGAGGTTACTAACCGTACCATTGTTAATAGAATTCAAGAAAGACTAGAAGGGGCCAAATGAATTTGGATAAGTGAATTGCCCAATGTCTTATGGGCCTATCGAACAACTTAGTATTCTGATACAGGAGAAACCCCATACAGTTTAGTATACGGTTATGAGGCTCTAATCCTAGTAAAAATTGGAGTACCAAGTCTGAGAATGATAGCTACTACTAAAGGGAGAGCTAATGAATACAACCGCTATCTATACCTTGAATTGGTAGAGAAAAGCGAGAGTTACCATCCCTTTCTGAAGCTAAGGTGAAAGTGAGGGTTAAACGCTATCATGATCGAAGGGTTAGAAAATTACAGTTTGTCCCGAGAGAATTTTTATGAGAAAAAATGAGAAGAATTGGCGCGAGCATGGTAGAAATCTAGTTGCAAATTGGGGAGACCCCTACAAAGTTATTGATGCGCACCCGGGAGGTAGTTATACACTTGGAACTATGAACGGTGATCGAATCCCAAGGAGATGGAATATTATTAACCTTCACGAGTACCATCAGCTCTAGATGGATCTTCTATGATCTTGATAGTCTATAAATATCTTACCTAAGAATAGTTATCGGCAATGACTAGTGTACGCCATGAACTGCATCGAATGTCGGTCCTTTGAACCAGAATTATTTGATGAGTTTGTATGACATGCGTTGCATTCCATTTAATCTTTGTCTCAGATTCGTACGTTATGCACTGCATTTGATTGAATAAAATTTGTACGCCATGCACAACATTTAAATTGAATACCAAACGTTGCAGTTAGTTTTTATATTGCATGCCAAATGCTGCAATTAGTTTTTATATTGCATGCCAAATGCTGCAACTAGTTTTTATATTGTGTGTTGAACATTGTATCCAGTTTTATGTACGCCAAGCGCTACATATCAATGGGTTATTACTAATTCTTACATAAAAATGATGAAGCAAAACAAGTGTCTCGTCAGTCTATGGACTCGAGTGTATTATAAAAATAAAGAAAATTCCTACAAATTCAAAGAGGCCCCCATGATAAAGTTATACATAAATATTACAAAGCTTGATAGCATATAACAATTTTTCAAAAGAAAGAAAAACTACGGCTACATGAGAAATTTGGGAAATAACTCCCTTAACTTCTTGAGTTCTAAATATTATACCTTGATACCCATAGCTCGTTGAAAGTCACGAAAGACCTCTTTCTCGGGATATTTAGAGGGCTCAAAAGAGACTTGAGTATGGGGCTGACTTTGATTGGGATCTACTTGACTATTATTATTATTAATGTTCAAGAGGGGATTATCAACTTGGCTCTGAGGTCTATCGGATTTGTGAGCATTACATTTATCCCCAGATATTTTAGCATTGCTTGCATCTTATAGGGTCTTCAAGCACTCGTATATTCACGAATGTCGGCCGTTTTCTTTGCTTTTATGGTGTTGGTAATAAACACTCCAGAGCTACCGGTTTCGTTCACTGAAGAATAATCGCTTAGCCAGCCCACAATTGCATCATACACTTGCCTTTCGTAGGGGTTCCTTCGGTGAGAACCTTGCAGTGACAAACCCAACTATCTGCTGCCTTGTTTAAAAAATCTAGAATATTGACAATACGCTTACGGTGAAAAGTTCCATGACAAAGCCCATGAGCCCAAAGACTTTCTGAATAAGTTTTATTTATGGCATTTTGCTCAATATTCTCTTTCTGTAATAGAGAATTACCGATAATGAGTGTCTGGCATAACAAGGCATTCTTGGAAAGGGTCTATGATAACTTGTTATTCTTTTCGAGAGTGATTTGATGTTTCTTTTTTACATCGCCAACTTGCGCTCCAAGAATGGTCAACTTGACACTCAAAGCGTCGCCAAAATTACTAGTGATGCCTTGTGAAGTGCTTCTAGTCAACGTGTCACTAAAATATTGTGGCACGTTGAAGTATCATTATATTTTTGTGACGCTTTAAGATGCAAAACAATTTAGAAATTTTATCAAATTTGGTGAAATGGATTGATGCAGTAAATAAATTTAGTGGCATGTGGAAAAGTCAGAAATATCTAGTGACACCTGAAGGTGCAGCAAAATTTGTGAAATTTCCTAATCTGTCGCAAAATATGCATCACTACTGGACTTGACTCTTATCTTGTGGTGTTCTCTTCACCACCATGGGCGACAGAGAAGTGTTGACTGAGATGAAGCCGGAGGCGGAGGCACCTCTGGATTCGACTTTGGCGCATCTTCCTCCACCTCCACCACCTCTGTCGCCGACTTCCCTCCACCATTCCTTCCTCTCCTCCCTCTGAGATTCGCTCTGTCACCTTCGCCGCTTTATGTGGCCTCAATCTTGCTTTCTCCACCACACAACACACTTAAGATCCACATTGATGCTCCTCTAAAATTCCATCATCATCTTGTATCCCAAAACCAGCATCTAGGGATGGTAGTGAGTCAGGTTTCGGTGGAGGTCCGCATCTGTCCCAATGGGGCGGGAACGGTTGTTGTTTTAATGGGATGGAGCGGGTATGGATATGAAAATGATACCCTCCATGGGTAGTGGGTCAGGAATGGATATTTATATCAGTCACATCCCCGCCCTGCCTCACTAAACCTGCTATAGGATTAAATACGGATGGTAAATAAAAATAAGTTATGGAAAGGTTTCACTTAAACTTCTTATATACAATAATAACTCATTTGAATTTAATTAATTGACTTCAATTATCAAAATTATACTCTTATTCGTCTTCGTTTATATGAAAAATTACAACTTTTTATATGAAATCATTAATAACATATTGTTTGAATTTATGTAGCTAGATCATACCCATGTCGATGCACGAGTTATTAACGAAAGCTTAAGATATATTAGAATTTTTAATTTAAATAATTAATGAGTTGGTGTCATATCTATATGACAATTATACAAAAAAGCTAACATAAATTAGAATGTTATTTATTATTTTTTTAAGAATCAATCATTCCAAATGCTGGAAAAAAAATGTCCAGCGGCGATTACAATGAGTGGAATTGATATCCAACCTAACTAGCCTCTAGCAATAACTAAGATATTGCAAGGATATCCAAACTACATGTCAACCAGACTGATCGTATCTACTATTACAAATCAGAGATCCAATAGAAATTGTAATATCACCCTCGGAGAGATTAACTTGCTTCCCGCGAAAATCATGACCACTTGTTAGAGAAGAGTGTATCATGCATCAATATCACTGTGCCAAACATGGATCTTCTACAGCTGTAACACCACTTGAGCCAACCACGATCTATGTTGTCCAACTCTAAACACTTTGAAAAACACATATATGACTTATCCAAATTAATGAAAATCCAAAAACAAAACCACAAATAAAATTACGAAAACACGATCTAAAAAAGCAGATCGAGAACAATGCATCAACGTTAACTCAATCGAGGTATCATTGTGAACAACGATCTAATCGATCAGTTGAAGAACAAAACTAATCCGTGGAGATAGATCTTACACTTATTGAATAGTAGGAATATAAATTAAAATAAACTGTTGTTCCCCATCTCCCCTAATGGGAATATGGGGGAAAATTGAAGAAGAAGAAGAAGAAGGTTGCGGTAAGAGTGATGCTTCTAGGTTTTTGTATTTTTTTATTATTATATTGCATTAAACGAAAGAAAATCAACTCAATCTTCGTCCACACATAGGTATTTTACGTTATAGGTATTAGATATAAATACTCGTCTAACATAATCAACAAAGTTAACTATATTTACAGTTCCATATATGACTACCCATACAAATCAAAATTCCACAATTGTTTCATCCACACTAGCCAATAGTCAACCCTTACTACTATAAATGTTGTACTTAAACACCAAATAAGTAGCATTCAACTTTAACAAATCATCGAACAATCTGCATTTCACATTCTATATATAAACACTAATATACTAACTTTAGTATAACTAATCAAGACTAAAACCTAATATATTTTTATAGTAATCAAGTCAATTTTGTTAAACTTACAAAAGTCGACATTAACCTTACTCTCTATATATATGAATAATAAAATAAGGGTTCAACTATAACTAAGTACTTAAGAGCCAATTCACTTTTTAGATATAAATAATAGCACATAGTGTTTTACATTGACAAATTACAGTCAACCATTACTTGTGTTTCCAAACATTAATACTTATCAAACACCAATGCATATTGTTGTATTGTCATACTAGTCATTCATAAACCATTGTTAATTCCCGGTCAAATAGATCCATTAATAATTTACTAACAAAATAATTAATTTAACAAAATTTTCATAACATTTACGGTAATCTGATCATCAACCCATTTCTCGAAAATATTTTTTACATTAGTATCTCATAGTCAGCCATGATTTGTAGAAATCACTTCGGAGGCCAAATGAATTCATCTTGATGGGCTGCCGCCAAATTACAAAGAATCTTGGATTAAAAGTAAGCCTAATGCGGGAGTTCAAACACTCAAAATAATTCATTATATTACACAAATATTTCTTCAACGTGGGCCGAATTACACAACCAATACTTCAACGTCACCAGCCCAAAATGCATAAAAAAAATTCACTTGCCCAATAGGCCTACATCTAGTAAAATAACTCCACGGGATTAATCTCCATCAATCCTAATTAATTTATCGTATTTTATTTCAACACATTTCCCATCATCAAAACTAATTCAACCTATTATGTTGCCCTTCTCCAAATTTACATTTTGATTATTGGAACATTTAAGAAACGCCATACAAGAGAATCTTAGGTTTAGGCGGTTGACCTCGAAGTCCATCATTAAGGCCCGTCCTACTCCGATCGCCGACTCCACCAAACCACCGACCGAAAAACATCTGCAACACATGTAATTAACACACAATTCGGGTTCATTCTAATGTAAATGAACATTCATATTGAACTCTACAAAAATAACATATTGTAAACATCATCTTACCTGAGCTTCTGTTTTAATACCTATGCTCCGATGCAGATTGCTTGACATGGGAGTCATATTTGGAGTAAATGTTCCCCTACCTCTCTATCCGCCTCCACGACGACCCTCAGAATTACACTCTAACATGGATTTCTTCCTTTTCATTTAACCATGTCTTCATCCCTTCCTGTCATTTGGATCTTTCACAAAATCTTCATGTGCCTCACACATTGTATGGCTTACTTCTTCTTCGGTTTTCGGAACGACGACCGGTTTCCTTGTATAGACTCTTTCAATCCTTGCCAAGAAATCCTCAGCCCATTAGTTTTCTTTGTGTTGGCCTTCAAATCACACTTTAATTTTTAAAGTTTCTCTATTCCTTCCTCGTACAAGATTTCATCATTCATCAAAATAACACAAATTTCATCACGTGCACTATGCATTTCCTTGTACCTTTCAAATCTAACAGGAGGTTTACCAAATAGGGTCGACATACGATATTTCTCCATTAGGTACTTGCGGGGAACATCTTTGCGCTAACTAAAAGATATGTACTTCTCAGCAACCTCCTTCACTTCCTCCTCTCAAAATACGCGAAGAGTGTGAGCGCATAATATACCACGGAACTAAAAATTCTTACATAAACACCTTATGTCCATGGAATTCCTATCAAGCATCACATAAAAGTTCTGCTTCTTCACCCATCCTGCCCGGAATAACTTCACAAGAACTTCGTACTCTACAACACCAGTTTCTTCCCTAACTTACAAGACGCTACTATGACCCATCACAACCAATTCTCATGGAACTCCATGTATTTTTCCCTAGTAAATAATTCCTCAAACACAACTTGAAACATATGGCTTCTAGTCACACGAGATCACAAGTCCACACTCTTGAAAGTCACATCTCCCTCTTCATTGATCATCTTGCACACTGCCTGCCCATACCTTTTCATAAATTTGGTGAGATTAGTATTTACGTTCACAAACCCCTTGAAGAAGTTGTTCATCCCCTCACTATACTGCGTCGATGATATACCCGCCCAAAAATTGGACCTAAAATAAACTAGCACCCATTACTCCCTCATTGTATACATTTCCACCATCCACGAGTTCGATTCTACATTGTACTTCAACCCAATTTCCTTCCACCAATCCTCAAACTCCTCACCAGAAAATGCATCATGAAAGGATCCTAAAATCTCCCCATATAAAGCATTTCCATTAGACAAACTTCCCAAATTCTTGATGGCATTGCGCAATATGTGCCATAGGCACCACCTATGATTTGCATCTGGTAACGCTATTTCAATTGCCTTTCCTAGGTTAAAAAAAGGTAACGAACTATAAATCATATAGTGTTTAGCAAATGGTGCATGAAAAAAAAGACATTAATAGTGAGTATCTTAAATCATGAAATAGATAACAAGTGCATAAATTTGTGCCTATTGCTTTATTATGGTCTGTGAGAATGCATGAAGGTGCCTTCCCAAGCAATTTTGTCAAGTTTTAAATAACCATATGAAACTTTCGGTGTTCTCCTTGCCCATTAGTTCACAACCAAACAAAATTGATTGGTCATGATAATTGACTCCTATGAAATGCGCAAGCAGCATTTGATATCGATTAGAGACAAAAATGGTGTCGAATGAAACAACATCCCCAAATTCTTGGTAAGCCTCCCTGCACCTATAATCTTCCCAGAAAAAATTCTTCAACATCCTCTCCGTGCCAACATCATACTAATAGAATAAACTGGGTGACTCTTCCCTCATTCTCTTGAAATGTATCAAAATCACCATGTTTCATAAGCTCCCGTGACTATAAATAAATGAAGCTGCGTGTATCTGCCTCAGTAAACGAAAACCTCCCGGTTCTCCCTGTATCTGTTAACAAATATGTTAAAAATGTGTGGCACAGCTGTTCAGCTCAAGTATAAGCCTCTGTTCGGACATACTAATAACACGATATCTAGGCAAGTGGTTGGAATTCTTAGGGTCATAAACATGGTTGTGTACATCTTTAATATATGTAATCCTCTATGTACCATTTCTGTTCACCATTTCGTTCACTGCAAATGGACAACCTATCTTGCAAGATTAGGTAGAGCGCATGGACATGCTGATCTAGATACAAAGATCCCAATTTTTTTACATACCATACAGATTAAAAATTATTAACGTAAGAACTCTCCATGATCCTATCAACAATAGCACTAACAGGAACACTTAGATACTTGTAATCATCATAAAGCTCAGAAATTCTAATCTGAGCTTGAAATCCCTTCGAATGTGCGTAGAGATGAATGTGAGCAACAAAATATTTTCATGTACAGAATTCCCTCCCCATGCTAGGTTTTGTCACATAGTTAACACATCTATCCCCATGAACAGTGACACCATATTCAACATCCATCCCACCACTCCGATGACCAGTCAGTTGGAATACCAAATGCCTACCTTCCCTTAACTCTTCCACAACAACCTCCTCGTCATCATTCAACAGTTCATCTTCAGACCCAATGTCAAAACCTTTCTCAGCAGCATAGTCCTGATCAAATCTTTCAATGTCTACACCATTAACACTGCCAAAACCTAACAAGCTATCTACGGGTACTTCAGAGTCACTGACAACTACCTCTGAATAATTTTTTACAACCCAAATCCCTTCATCTACGCCTATATCTTCATTTAAATTAAAAAAATGTCAAAAGTCGGGCTGCAAGGAGAACCAACAAATTCAACATTCAGGTAAAAATCCATACATTAAACATCTACACAAGATTAACCCACACAATATTAATACAACCACTCTACTTTGAAAAGTACATCGAACTTAGTCAATATGGAAACAACATTCGAAATAAAATCAACACCCTAAACATCCAAATCAAATTCACAATCTGTTGTTCTTATCTTATCGTAATCATCACAAAGTTAAACAGTAAGGTGAGACAACAATCATACCTACCGTACCCATTATTATTGCAACTGCCAACTCCAGTATCAATGCGGAAACTGGGTTTAGTGAGTAGAGAGGCAGTGTCGATGACACCACTCAAAAACACAAACAATGACGTCGGATAAAAATGGCAAACCAATTTCAATTGAGGCGGAGAAGGACAGAGGATAATCAACCAAGGAAAATGAAAAAATTAGAGCATAAATGCAAGGAAAAGATGAAAAAAGGTCTTGGGAATTGTGCTTGAACATGAATTCATAGTTCCCAATATTCAAACTTCTATACTTCTTTAGCAAGGTCTTCAACTTTCACATGCTTGGACAACGAATGGGGGTGCATCCAGGTTTGAGGTCGACCAGTCTGGGAGGTCTCTTTATAATTCTCCCTAGTTTTTGTGTTGCCTCTATGGTTATGAGTAGACTAGTAATTGTGGTGAATATCTTACGTTGTAATTAAGTGTGTTATGTAATGATTTAGTAACATCGAAGAATGGTGGAGTTCATTGCAGTTATCCAATGTACAATATCATACATCAAAGAATGAGAAAGAATGGTGGAGTACATTGAAAATATTGGCACCAATGGTAGAATATGAAAATTTGATAAAAGCATGGAAGATGTAAATTCGATAAAAGCAGGAATCCTACCACAATACCGAATTTCAGTTTGGTTTACAGGATGTTATTTGCTTCGTGTATGGTGCAAATGTGTTACTATTTATACAGTATAATAGTGTTTTACTATAATTGTGTTTGTTTTCTTTGAACTCGTTTCAGTATAATTGTGCTTTCTTCGAGTATTGTAGTTTGTGATTGTTTGTTGTGATTCTAGAAAATGTATAACTATTCCAGAATCAACCCATAATTTTTAAAATAAGTGCAGATATAACCCTGAATTTTTTGTTAATGTTCACTTTAGGGTTCAGGGTAAAACCGTCTATACTTTAACTAAAAATAAAACCTGTGTATTTTGATAATTTTTATTTGGTCAATGCCAGTATTTGACTAGTCAACGCCAGTCTTCGACGTCAGAATTATGAGTTTCTAAGCCCAATGCCGATCAAGGGTTATATTAACACTTTTGAAAAACATGTTTTTTACTTGATGCAAAACTAATTTTATTTAATTTGTATTTTAGAATTTAAATTTGATATTTAACTCTTGTATTTTTTATATAATTTAGTGTTTTAATTTTATTTTTAGCTATTTAAATTCATTGTGTATTGTAGTATTTTTATCAGATTTTTAACTATTTTAATTAGACATTTTATTATTTTTAATTGATTTTTAACTCTCTTTTTTTGGAAAAAAATTAATCATTCCAAGATCCTGGTAAAAATGCCCAGCGGCGATTGCAATGAGTGGAATTGACATCCAACCTAATTAGCCTCTAGAAATAACTAACATATTGCAAGGATATTTAAATTACATGTCACCCAGACTGATCGTCTTTACTATTACAGATCAAAGATCCAATAAAAAACTATAACATCGCCCTCACGGATATTAACTTGCTTCCTGTGAAAAACATGACCACTTGGAAAAGAGGAGCGTATCACGCATTAATATCACTGCACCAAAACAGGGATTTTCTACAACTGTAACACCACTTGATCCAACCACGGTATATGTTTTCCAAACTGTAAACACCTTAAAAAATACAGATCTGACGTATCCAAATTAATGAAAACTCAAAAGCAAAAGCATAAACGAAATTACGAACACACAATTTGTAAAGCAAATCGAGAACAGTACATCAACATGAACAACTAAATTGAGCTATCATCCTGAACACAACGATCTAATCGATCAGGTCGAAGAACAAAACTAATCTGTGGAAATAAATCTCACACTTATTGAATAATAGAAATATAAATTAAAATAAACTTTTATTCCCCATCTCCCCTAATGGAAAGATGGGAAAAAGATTGAAGAAGAAGATGGGTTGCGGTGCTAGGGTTTTTTTACTGATAAAAGGTCACTAAAAAGCCTAAGTTGGCAGAGACTTTCAGATCTAATACTCCGAACAATAAAGGATTACGGGACCGTGACTAGGATTGTCCTCTTTTAAATTTAAAAAAGAACAACTTATTTAAAACCGGAGAAAAGAAAAAAAATCAAAGCTAAAAAAAGAAGAGGAAAAATTAGTATTTTTTTTTGCTACACCCTTCATTCCTCTATGTATGAAATATATGACACATTATCTTTTTCAAGTTGTTATCTATTTCTGGTAAAGATTCATTCAAATTCACCTACTCATTCTAATTTATTTACTTTTTAAATTTAATTTCATCACTCATTTCATTCACCATAATTCAAACACATCAAAACGTCATACTCTCTTCGTGTCATCTCAAACTGCACACTTCACTTTATATCACTCTTTACTATCCAAATTTAACAACATATTTGAATAAATATATAAACAACAATGTTATCGTATGTGATATTGTTAGATTCGCTCTACTTTATTTAAAGTAAATTTTTGTTTGACATTATTATACGTAATTAAATATATTAATAGTTAGATAAGTTTCTTGATGAGTGTGAAACAATCTATATAATTTAATCTGAGACGGAGGGAGAACGTAGAAAGTATTAGGCCATTGAGAGCCCTCGTCACGGCCCCGTGACTCCTGAATTGAGGGGCATGTAGAATATTACAGAACCGTAGAAGAGTTAAACAGAGGCGTGGGGGCAAGGGGCATGTGCCCACATACTTGCAGCAGGACAGGACTACTTTTGCACTTGGACTTGGAGGGCAACGACCCCCATAAAGATATCATGGGCCCCTTCAAGATCAAGCCATTTACGTTAAACTCCCTCCACTTCACTAACATGACTCACTATCTTTTGACATTTGAATTTAGAAGGAGAAAATTAGTGGTAGAGAATATATTAAAAGAGTAAAAAATAAATTATGTAGATAAAAAAACCTAAATTTGCTGAAAAAGAAAACGAGTCAAAATTAAAAAAAAATAATCTCAAACAGAAAGTGAGTCAATGTTAAAAAAATGAAGGGAGTATTCAATTGTATTTTTTTAAAAATAAATAATAGGATCCTTCTCATTAAAATATAAAAATAATTTACAATTTTGGTGATAAACTAGTACTATTGCTAGTCTATGTTCTATTACAATTGATGTAAAAACCACAATGAGAATATTCGGTCTCCACCCTTTGTTATGTTCTTTGGTTTTCAATAAAAATGTAATTACTCCCTCCGTCCCAGCTCAAATAGCACACTTACTATTTGACATTATTCTCTATCAAGGTTGGACCGCATATTTGAATAGATATATAAGTAATTATATTATCGCATGTGATATTGTTGGACTCGTCGTAACAAGTAATTTCTCAAAAGTAACTTTTTGTTTGTCGTTATTTACGTAGTTAAACATATTAACGATTAGACAATTTCTTGATAAGCGTGCAAAAAATTCTGTGTAATTGGACCTGGGACGGAGGGAGTATTTCATT
>JAULKJ010184223.1:0-14295 GCA_032355405.1 Rubia balearica
CAAATGATGAGGGATTTTGGAATGTTGGTTTTTTGGGTTTTGAGATGGTAGTAGTCGGGTGAGGCATCGAGGAGGAGGTGGTCGTCCGGGGGGCAGTGGTGGGGTTGCCCACCTACTCGAGGAATTCATTGCGGTAGTGCGGGCAGATGAGGCGGAAGGGGGAGGAGACCGCCGGAGGAGGGACAAAGAGGATGCTCATGTCGCATTCGTGGTACAAGTCAGCAGTGGGGTTTTCGGTGTTAGTGGTGGCTGTGGCGGTGGGTGGGGATATTGAGATGTTTGTTTGTTTTGGGGTGGTGGATTACTTATCACAAGTCACATGAATCATACCAAAAATGCACTCTTTTGATATGTTTTCAGGCACTCACGGAGACCGGGGCAAAGTTTTTTTAGTTCTCAAGTTCAGGGATTGTTCGCTTTTCTGTTTTTGTGAGTGGCATTGTAGTTGTTGTAGTGTAGTTTGATCGCCTTCATTTGTCAGTTATGCTGTGCACAGAATATGTTTTTCTTGATTACTACATATTCCAACTGTACTATACAATTTGGTGGTCCTTTGGATTTTTAATTTAGTTCAATGATGTGTGTCAGGTTCCTTAGTTTTCTTTCATATCTTTAGTAATCTCTTCTGAACAAATTGTAATACAAGAAATGATGTTTTTGGGACACTTTATTACTATAACTTGATATGGTTTCATAGGTGTGTGTTTATTTATGTGTTTACTGTATGTTTGTGTAATCAATAAAGCTACATGTGTAGATGAGGATTGCAGGTAGCCTGTCTGTTTCTTTGTTTGTCTGTTTCTTTGTATCAATGGATATCTCAGTTATGTTTGTCAATTTGCTTCCTTTGTTTCAAGATGAATGTTAATTCCTCCGTCTTCAGTTAGAACTAAACAAATCCTCTAACTGGCATATACTCTTTTCCAGTTCATCAGTTTGACTGGTTTTATGATTGATGTGATGAGTACATGTTTGCTCTACAGTTTTGTTCAACTTTTCATGTGCTTTTGGATGTTGTATGAGAATATACCTGAGTTGTCATCTTTACCATATCCAGCTGTGAGTGGTGTTTGTGGTAAAACTGGTGATAAATAGTTCTGGTGTGTTCTTTCTTTGTTGAGACTTGAGATCAGTAAGAGCAATTGTTGCTGGTCTTTCTCTGTTAAGTTCAGGAAGAAAAGTCAGAGAAGCATGTGTGTTAGGTTTTCAGAGTTCAGGAAGAAAAGTCAGGAAGAAAATGCTGGTATTTTTCTATATTTTGGGGTGTTTAGGGTTTTTGCCAGGGGAAAGTTTGGTTATTCTATTACTAGAACCCTGAATGACATCAGTAGTGGGTTGTTTAGGATGTTACGATCCCTTTATTACTGCCAACGGAGGGGACAAATTTCTCCAAGGACCTTTTGTTAGTATGCAAATGCATTGTTTGGAGAAAGTTTTCCCTTTAGTCCTTTGCACATGCATGCCATACTCTTCTGCTCTTGTGGCTGAAATTCAAACTCGTCTCTTACCTTTCAATTTTTTTTCTTTCTTTTCTCTTTGCATATAATCGTCTAGTAAACATATAAAATGAAAGCATATCATTCCAAACTAATTAATTATCCATGTTGCCTGATCTGACACAAAAATAAAGCCATAACAGTTGATTTCCAGAGACAGCTGAAGGACATGTTCAAACACGTGTTCAATTATGTAACATAGATGGTCTGTATCAGTACGTATCCATATTTTATTGCTTCTTGCGTACACCTAGTTTTAACACCCGACTAATCAATTGCACTCTTTCCTTTCAAAAGTTTTGAGATATAAGATATGTGTTGGAACAATGATAAGTAAAATAGAAAAATCAACACAAAGTTTTGGTTACTGGAGAAGCTTAATCTAAGAAATGAAAAAAACTTTTGTTCTTTCTCTGCTTTCTGTTACTCTTTTGTTGTTACTGGAGAAGCTGAATTGCGGCATCCTCATCCTCTTCAATGACTAGTTCAGGGTAAAGGCGCGGCTCAGAATCACATTCTGTTCTTTTTCAATTGCTTGAGGGGCCGAATCGCAGCTTCCCTAGACAAAATTCTTATGATTTAAATTGATAAATTTTGTGCTTGAATTGAGTGGATTTGCCGGTTTTCCTGTTGATGAACCAAGATTCCGTTGTTAATGACTAAACTGATTCTGGTTGTTTTATGGAATCCTTATAGCATACCAAAAAGGAATTACTTTTTTAAAACTGATTCTGGTTGCATGAATTATTGTGCAAGAATGCTTTGGGTCTTCATGTTCTTGCTATTTTTTTGAGCGTATAGTTTTGCTTGCGCTGTTTGCATGTTTACCGAGATTTAGGAAGTACATAAATGCAATATTTGATCCATGAATGTTGAGTCTCCTTAGTTTTGACTATATATGAAGAGAAGTTTTCTGATGTGAATCAGTTTTTACCGAATCTAAAGAGAGGTTTTCTGATGTGAATCATTTTTTACTGAATATGAAGAGAAGTTTTCTGAGTAGAGAAGGAATCACCATTCCAGATCTGTAACATTACCCTCTAGGACTAGAATCATGATGCAATTGCCTTTAAATAATGAAAAGGAAGTAATGAAAGCTTTCATCTTTATAACAAAATAGTGATCATGAGTTCTTATCTAAGAGATTAAAATATCAAGTATAACTCTTGATTTTAAAGGGTTCAGAGCTTGGTGTTGTATGTCTAACAACTTCAGCATAAGTGTGGCTTCATCCAAAAAGGCCGCAGCAGGGGTGCTTTTCATTTGAGTCATCCAGAACATTTTGTTTTTAAAAATTCACATTTTAAATATTTATTAGGTTATAGTACGTTTATAAACCTATGTTCATTTTACTTCTCAGAACTTGTTTTCTTAAGCACATGCTAATTCTATATTAACATTTTTGTTTTTGGTTTCAAATTATAGCATGTCGTCTTGTGGCTGAGGAAATTTTGAGTATTCCTATTACAATTGTGGCTTCTAAATCTTCTTTAAGTCATGGTGGAAGAATTTTAGGCATGTACTGAACTTCACTTTCCTTTGAAAATATGGAAGTAAATGTATGTTATCGTGATTGGTTAAGTGCCAAAAGAGGTATCTAATTAGTTCTCCATTTTTTTAGTTTGCATAACATACATCAATATACTTCTAGCTGTAAATTTTTGTTTGGTAGCTGCATTGCATGATGAAAAAGTTAGAGTTGCTCTTGAAGCGGAAGAAAATGCACTTAGAGATATACAGCTGGATTTATTAGTGAGCAAGATATATCTTCGAATCCGCAATGAAGGTAATGATGCATATTAGCTCAGTTTTATTGTATTTTTCACATTTTGTATATAATGTATAATGCAAATATTGTGGCATATAGGTGAGCGGGAATTTTACGAGGAGGTTCAGCCTGCCGGAGAATGCGAAGGTGAATGAAGTTAAGGTGGAGAATAGTATTATTTTGGTGTGTTCATTGTGTATTATAATTTCACAATGCAGCTCTTACTTGAGTTATTAAAGGTCCACGGACTTAGCTGTTTAGAATTTTGTAGCAGAGAATTTTCAATTTTTCTTTCATTTCTCAACCTTCGTTTTTGAATGTTTGTGTTTCAAGTTTGGTTGAAATTATTTTCTATGATAATTCTATATTATGATTTATGAGTTATGATTTGCAATGTTGTTGTTTCAAGAGAGTTTTCGTTTTTATGTGCAACTGAATTCATCAGCAAGTAACAAAGATAAATTTTGATTGATTAACCCATCATGTCATGTTTGGCTCGAGTTTAAAATATTTTAAATCAGCAAAGCTCGAATTCCATTTAACTCAACTCGAGCCGATCTCGAATAATATTTGTAACTGAGCTCAACTAGTACTATTCGTTATTTTCGTTGAGATTATCGAGCCAACATAATATAATATATACTTGATATATTTTTACTAAATATAATATATTATAATGTATATAGAAAATTAAAATTTTTGAAAATATATTTAATTATGGATCAAGTTCGAGCTCAAACACGATCTCGAGTCAATATTTTACTGGCTCGATCGAACTCGAACACGAACTCGAGTCAAATTAGTTTCACTCGAGTCCAACCTCGAATGAAGATTTGAGAGATACCATCGAACTTGAGCCGAGCTCGAGATATTTTAAACGAATTGAGCTGAAACTAAGGGTTTTTCAATCTCAGTTCGACTCAACAACTCGGGCCTGGAAGACAACCCGATAGCCCATATCAAAAGTTCTAAATATGACTAACCCTGACTCATAGGCCGTCCCTAGTAACTCTGGATTGAAACCCAGATCGACTAACTCGAGGCAGGTGAAGAAGAATAGAGGAAGAAAATGTTAAATGATAACTTATTGGGTTAATTACATAATGATCCATTGGGTAATGACTTATTGGATAATATATTTAAACCCATTGGGTCATATGAGTTATTAAATGTATTATCCATTTAATGACTCAACCCATTATGACCCATTAATAAATGAGTTAATTGGATAATGACCCATTGGATAATGAGTTAATTGGATTTGGATAATGGGTTTATCCAATTAACCCATTTGACGGGCCTCCTCTGAGCCATAAATAAAACACATATTAGAAAAGGTCGAGAGAAGCATTTAGCTTTTCCACAGAGCAAAGCTTTGGAAACCCGAAGATTACTAGTGTACAACTGGGTGGAGTCGAAATATGTTGAAGCTATAGAAATCCAATAAATAAAAGAGCACATCATGAAAAGGAAAAGAAAGGTCATAATCAAGATCATTCTTAAAGACGGACGACCTACTAAATGGAAGGTCTTGAGCAGTTTTACCTGCTGCGAGAAGGGAAAAGTTGAACATCCGAATGAAATAAATACCCATTTTGGCAGATAATAAGTATTCCTGATGGAACAACCTCTTGCTCTAATGTTATAAACACATCTCTACCGGTAATGCTCACATTACACTCACGCTGAGCAATACGTTTCCTAAGGGTTTTCTTCTTTATATAAGCAGAGGGTTGACAGGAACTAGGGGCGGGAATCGTGTTGGTTTAATTGGTCTTCGACTCCATCGGTTTGGGTTCATCAGGGTTACCCTTGAAAAATCACTAGTGGAAACCAGGCTTATTAAACGTGCTTCCATAGGATCAGAGAAGTCACTCCGGGAGATCTCTCTAGTCATGCCAATGATCCTATACGATTAAAGGCAATTTTAGTATAACCCCCTTTGAATCCTCCTTTGATCCTTTGTAGAAACTGCCTTTAATTAGTTCGGATATTGGAACTTTTAATCGAACAGTGAGACTATCGGTACAGTTTCGAGCGTGGAATTGATTATCCAACCGTCGTTTAAGGTTTTGGTTAAGAATGAGGAACTAATTTTTGAGTTCCGAGTGTGGAACTGTTGGTTAAATAGCAACAAAAGAATGCTATTATAAATCCGGAACGGCATCAGGCCTTCACGATTTGTTTCTCCTTTGAGTAGCAATTCTGGAATGGCATTGGTATATTGATGTAAATGATGCATTTTCTGGAAACACAGTTCCGAGTCCGGAACTGTATCTGCTGTTAATGTCCCAATGGAGGAACCTGAGATCAGATCTTTGTATATATGGACAGATTCTAATTCTACTGTCGGAACTACAATTGGACAGTATGGTAAAAAAATGTAAATTTCATTACAAACTAGCTTTTCTATGGCCTCTACAAACAAATTCAAACTGTACAAAATACAAGTGATGATGACGCTAGATATGAAAAATCTATAGATATGCTAACAATGCAATAATCTATGGATAGGAATAAAAGCCATCAAAAATCTATTCCGCATAACAAAGTAAGATAAAATGTTAGTATCTCATAATACCACATTGGGATTCCCAATTAAAGAGAAGCGTGAGTATACGAGATACCTAGCCAAGAAATTTCTAGCGCTGTTGATGTCATCTTGCGAATAAGGCTTGACAACTTTTGGAAAAATCTGTGAAAAAACTGAAGTTACCAAATAAGAATTAGGATGACAGGTTGCATTGTTTAAAAACATTCTAGAAATACTTATCATAAAAACTCACTTCTTCGATCTCTAGGTTATCCTCATGACACACTCCGCTGCGTATAGCATTACGTAATAGCCGCATTCCCATGTATTTTCTTGTTTCTTGTACTAATAAATACAATTCAGATCAGTAACATATAATTATAATAACTGATGGCTAAATAGAATTTCGCAACATGGAAAGATAATCACACCTTAATTTGTATTAGGTCCAATCCCTCATCACCATTATTCCCTTGACCTTCAATAGGTCACCCAATATTTTAACAAATACATTGGGCTGTTGATGGTGAATAGGATCCATCCAGTTAACAAGCTTCTTATCGGGGACAGTAAATATTAATCTCCAATGGTCCCTACATGAATGGAGAAAAATATAAATAATAATGTATTCATGGATTGGCACTGAATACATGAGTGTGTATCCATCACCTCTCAATGTATGACTAAAAAATAATTTTTTATCCATTTGTCAAAGAATTTTGCGAATGTAGTCAACCCTCTCTTGAACAATACACCCGATTTCTTGAGTAAACACCTGGCAAAAATACCCTATCCAACCCTTGTCCTTTTGGTTAGCAAAATACATGTACTTTCGAGAAGGAATTGGATGTCATCAATTAGGAAAAATGATCACAAATTATTGAAAACCAGCACAAAGTGAAATTATGAACAACTTACATTAACTATAGGGACATTATCATCTGGTTGACTTGGTCATACCTCTATATATATTCAAAGTCAGTCCATGATGCGATGATTTCTCACTTCTGACCAAATACACATTCATTGCTCGAGAATAATTAAGTTGAGTTCCTCTGATGTTTGACCAAGAAATCATATAAGACCCTCACAAAATGTGGTGACTCCTTAATAACCTGTTCCCGGGTGATATGGGGTTTCATAGTATTTTCCACCTCAACGATTGGCTTAGATATCGTCATTGGTGTCTCTTTCAAATGACGATCATTGATGGGGTCCGCGCAAAGGCGATGAGGCCATAGAAGAAACATTTCTCGTGCGGATCCCACTCGTTTGTACTCGCCTTCTGTAATTGGTAATAGGGCTTTGGGGATCTTTGGGTTTTCCATTGAAACTCTACAAAGTCCATTGCCAATTGGAACGGAATGATAATACTGCATCGACTCGTGTAGAATTCCATAGGCAACGTGTAGTTGCTTACCCTTGTCACCTCGGTCAATTTATAGACCACACAAATACGATGTCTATATTGCAAAGGAGAACATACATATTGTAAAATAAATTTGTAATATAACATATATGAATGAAATAATTTAATTTGACCAGCCTTTTTTGGGGTCGACACAATGGCATTGTCAATGTTATTTTCTTCACGTGTTGGGGATCAAGAATTGGTTCTTTCTTCATCTCCACTTCTCCCGACGAGTGTCGTGATTCTCTAGATAGTGGTGTTCAAATTTGTGTTAATTCATCCAAGTTCTCGGGTAAAGAGAGGCCCTTGTGCTGAACAAACTTTCGAATCAATAATTCTTATTGCTCTAGCCGCTTGGCTCTGGCAAGGGCTTCCTTTTGCAAGACATTGACTCTCGATTGTTTAGCTTGATTGTAGGTTCGAACTATCCCAAATGCCTCTCTTTGGGACAAAAATGATACCACTCCTCTAGCACGACCATGATGGTCGAGTTTATTCGTTGCCTCACAAAGGATATCGTGCTTACCTCATGGAATAAATTGCCTCTCCAATTGGTCCTGTTTTAACTTTTCATTCACATGAAATATAGTGCCATGAATAGTAATTAAATGAAATATTACACCAATGAAATAAGAATGAATAGATGAAGTCTTACGTACAACTCATTTCACTCATTCCAATTCGATAAACCCTAAATCCCTGAATTCCAATTTTCTCTGCATTTGCAAACTTGTAACCTAATAGATTCTTCTCCTCAAATTTACTAGCCAATGGGTTCTAGATATCGCGGTGGTAAAACCGGCGACGGACGTGGGAATGCGTCAACGAAGTCAACAACCAACTCCGGAACAAGTCAAACCCCCCACAAATATTCTTCAATCCAGGTGCTGAGCGAAGGTATGTGGTATTCAATCGAAGAAAATGTACTAGCCCAATAGTTATATGTGCATCGTATGTCGTGCCACTAGGTCTAGGGGATTTTCTTTGTAAATTTGAGGCATTGGGTTTTAACAAGTTACTCCTCTTAGAAGAACCAGTCCATTAGGATGAGGCCCTACAATTTTATACCAATTTAGGACAGTGTGGTAGTAATAAGTTCCAGACAATAATAAATGATGTGACAATACCTATCACAAGGTATTCCATAGATGATGCCCTAGGTTACGAGTATACTGAACCTAGAAAGTTGAAGCCTGTCGACTATAGGGGGACCTATAAAATTTTTGATCAACAGAACTAGCACGGGTTTACCTCTATAACCCCATTGTGTCCGATGACTATGGCTAACAATTATTTCATTAGGTCGGGATTGGGACCGGGGAAAGCAGAGGGCTACGATGTGGGGGTGTTTTCTACTGAGGATAGGCTGGTTTTATGATTGGATTTGTCAAAATGTGCTACCGTCGGGGGGTCATGCAAGTGAGCCTACAATAGGAAACCTCATGTTATCCTACAACATGATGGAGGGTGTGAAACTTAACCCGGGCTATACGGTTTTAATGTATATGTTCAAGGTCGTGCGCGGGTAAGAAGAAAGATCTTCATGTGGTGGCTTAATCAGGACGTTGATTAAGAAGTAGAAGGTTGTGCCCGTCGACAAACCATTACGGTTAGAGTACTATAATGAGGCCCGGTTCGACCACATGCACTTTTGCTTGAATAATGAATGTGTATATGTCTATCGCACAATTCCTGGGGCATTTTCTAGGGCAGCAAAGAGAGGGAGAGAAGCTTCTATGAAGAAGGTAGAGGCATCTTCATCTCGTGAGTATTGACCGTTTTTAAATTTAAAATATATTCCATTCTTTAAGGTCTCTTAATATGTTCTTGAAAATGGTTTGTTGTATTTTGTGGGTAGCTAAGGTTCGTGGATGAGTAGCTTCAAAAGGTACTTGTCAGCTCTTCGAACTAAAGTCAGTGCATCTAATGTAAAGCTAGTTGCGACCGAAACTAGACAAATTCATCGAATCGACCAGACTCCATATTATGCGTAGTGATGATGAGGGTATGTCCAACTTCAACCCCGGCTATTCAAAGGACGATGAGCTAAAGACTGAACCTGCTGAAGACGAAAATGCTGACCTTGAGAAGACCGACCTGAAATTGAAGAAATGTTAAGTTGATTGTTGATGGATTGTGAAACATTTTGTTTGATTGTAAAAGTTTGGTGTTTGACAACCTTCTATTTAGGATATTTGGTGTTAATTGTTTGAATGAACATGAGCTCACTTTTTCTATTTGGTTTAGATATTGTTCTTCAAAAGTATTCAAGTCTCTCATAATCTATTAGTTTTAGGTCACAAATTTGTCAGTAGAACTGAAAGTACCATTTGATGAAATTACCATACTTCACAAGTTGGTTCTGATAGTGGAACTCATTCTTTCCTTTACAAATGGCTTCCCAAAATATGTTCACAACTCGGAACACTCAGTCAATAAGTTACGCTATAAAAACGAATGTCAGCTGTTACGAAATCGAAACATGAGTTAAGATCTCTTTTTCTTTATCTGAAACCAAACTGATCATCTCCAACTCTCTCTATCTTAAATATATTTTTTTCCAAATATGAGTTACGAAAATGGAAGACGTTCTGATGCACATAATTAAACCACGAAAATATCTCTTACAAGTCCGGAACATAAATTCTGACCTCATATGTATTTTCAGGAACCGAACTGGTCAGCTTCAACTCTCTATGTATTTAATCTATTTTTTCCAACTATAAGTTACAAACTCAAAAGACCATTTGGGGAACATTATGAAACTACGAAAGTATATTTACAAAATCGGAACATAAGTTCCAACCTCTTATTCATTTTTAGGAACCAAAATGATTATCTTCTCCTTTACCTTTTCTTCCTTAACCAGTTTCGAGCTCGGAATAGAAGATGTTACGAACAACAGAGGAATCCAATTCTCCAAAAGAGGTTACGAGTTCGGGACAATGATCTGAGGACCTTACAGATTCGTAACAATGCTTGTTCTTTCAACAGCCCCATCCATGAAGGTTTCTCGGTTGGAACCATATTTATATCCTAGTTCCGAGTCTAGAACCAATCACATTAGAAGTCAATTTTGCACAACCGCCTTCAATTATACAAAATCAAAAGCTGTTATTCAGTGAACCACCTTTGATTCATATCAATAGAAGGCGGTTCGTTCAAAACTTCCTTCTAAAGAACTGGAACCGCTATTGAATTTTTCCAATGCCCAAAAACAAGAGGTTCCGATATCAAAACCTGTCATAGAAGGCGGTTCCTGGAATATTTAGCGGAACCGCCTTTGAACTCCACCTTTAATGGGCCATTCTCCACTAGTGAATCTAAAACAAAAAACTGAACCAAATTAATAAGAAACTTAAAGTAACAAAACCAAATTTGGAATTCGGATTTCGATTTGGTTCGATTTCAAACTGTTTAATCCAAATTTTACTCAACACGGAAAATTAAAATTCAGATTCAATACTTTAAAAGAAATGGGCCAAGTTCAGTAATTTATAATTTAAATGCTCTAATTTACAATTACTAGCCTTTTATATGATTAGGGTTTATAGTGCTTTTGGACTAGGTTTTATTTGGGCTCAAGAAATGGACCAAGTTCACAAAATTTAATTACAATTTGGTGCTCAACTAATCCTTTTAGAGTTACATTATTTAACACACACACATACAATTTGTTTATTTGCAATTCTGTATTCGCATGATTCAGTTTTTTGGATTAAGTTTCAATAGACAAAACCAAACCAAAAATCATATTCAAAAATTGGTTTACATTAGTTTGTTATCCAAATATGTATTACAAATTTGGTTCAGCATATTCGAATTCAGATTATTAGATTTTTCATTCGTTTTTTTTTGCCCAACCCTAGTAGGAACGGAAGCGTTGCTCCCAGAAAGACCACTGTTTGGCCAGGGCTTACACACCTCCTCAGCATTGGATGACAGAGTAGCATAAGAATATGATATTACCAAAAAAGTATCAATAAGGGAAGGATAACTTACTTAGCATGGATTTTTTTTCCAGAAGGCTTCAAGGAGGTTTTCAGGTGAGGAGACTTTGTACTCAAAACGAAGATTGAGAAAGGAGCTGGAAAAGTGAAATGGGTTTTCCTGAAAAAAGTTATTTTTCTAGTGTCTGTCACTAAGGGATGTTTCAGAATCAAGTGTAGTAATTATCTCCTCAAAAGTTGGTGATAGCATGCACCTCTTATGGAAAATTCTCTCAGTCAGCCCAAGGTCGTGATGGGACCTAATTAATGCACAACGTGCTAAATATTCAAATGCTTGGTAGTTACTTTGAAAAGAGGAAAATATGAGGATTCTAGGGATGCATGACCTTCAGATACTTATGCATGAGAAAATCAAATGTCTCCGCTAAAGCATGATATTCGGCTCTCTCGACGGTTATTGATAAGGGTTGAGCCGAACCTTTCTATTTGGGCTGAAGGTCATGCTTACCTTCTACTAGACCAAAGACCAATACCAAAGGGAAGATCTCCAATCACGACTCTACCTACTTAAGACACTTATTTTCTAGGTACAATTATGAAATACTGAATATATGATAATTCTATAAGGGTGAGACGCCTATTTTTATTTGGAATGTGCATGTTCATTCAAATGTAATTGGGGAACTTATGGGGATTAACCCCCAATAAATTTTGAGGCATGCCTCCTATCTATCTTTCATTTCTCAAAACTCAATTCAAATACTTTTGGTTTGACTTTGACATCGAATCTTCTTCCCCCACTCCACCCTATTGAGTTTGTTTTGCAGGATCTGCGTGTTGAAGTAATATTTGGCATCCAGATTGTAGTTTGACATGCATCACAAAGAAATCGCAAGTAATCATGTCTCATAGCTCTGGTGTGCTTCATCCCAGGGTTAGCAAGAATTTTAATTGTGATAAAATCGTCTGGGGAATTGGTTTTATAATTTCTCAAAGAGTGAATGCTTCCTCCTTACTGGATGTCATAGCATGTAATTGTTGTTCTAGTCAGGAAAATAGTGTTTGGCAAACAAGTTGTGTGAATGCTATGTTGCACCGAGTCGGGGACGGGGACATATACGGGAAACGGCAAAACATAAATATTTTGGATACGGGGACGGCAAGGATTCGTAGTAATGTCTTTGTAAAAATAAGATTGTGGTATTTTCTAAAATGTTCTTTAACAAATTAGAACTAGAAATTAGTAGATTTTTGAAGCAATAATAAAATAGTAACATAGAATTACTCTACTTGTGTTCTTGGCTTTCTATGAGTAGTAGAATTTAGGAATCGGGATGGAAATGTTTGCTAGAAGTACCCATCAAGTATTCGATATGGGGACGTCCCCGGCACGGGTACTTCACCCTGGGAGCCGTCCCCGTGCAACATAGTGTGAATGCATTAGTAAACCGCATGCTATTGCGATAGGAACGTAAGGAATCTTTTGGTTATGATGTTCCTCCCTACACCTTAATGTGGTGAGGCCGTTTGAAATCCCGTCAATGGAATATTTCTTACTTTCACTACTAGTTGTGAGTAATCAACGTCCTCGTCCGCGATAATGTGCTTGAGTTTATCTGCACACATTACAATTTTGTGGTTTACAATGATATTTCCTCATTCTCTTAAATTCATTGATGGTGTGTCATTTTTCTTCCCAAATGAAGCTTTTATTTTGGGTTGGGTCTCTTTCCGCTTTCCGACGAGGCTTCTCCCTTGTTCTCATAGTACTTACCAAACTGGTTTTACAACATTTCTCTATTAACCTCCAAGAACGCTGCAAAGACTTATTTTTCCTTTTCGATTTCGACTAATTCTTCGTATTCAGCATGGAAATAATCACAGTTAGCATGAATTTCATCATTTATTTGCTGCTTTGATGTGTGTTTGGATGGTTGTGGTTACAGATGTGTTCGACTCCTGCCCATGCCTAGTAGCTGTCATAGATGAAAACGAAAAAATCGTCCCCATTGGCGGTGTCAATGATGATGTATAAATCTTTATCGGCTACACTTTCCCCAACCTATGATTAAAACCTCTAAATTACTCCCCAAGGTTGGTACAGGAGAAAGAATCTCCGATGATGAAGTTAGTAGGTTTTCAATTCAAATTATGTGTATAATGTTAGTGCAAAGTGCTTACCTAAGGTTGATTTTTATTGGACTCGTTGGACTTCATCCTATCTTTTCAGACCGTGGGATTGTCACCTTGTTCCTGGCAAATTGCTTGGATCATGTTTACCGATCATGTCACATGTAGTTGCACCATCCGGAATCCCCAATCTATGGTGTAGAGCAGTTTGTGGGTATTGATCAGATTATGGTCTTTGTGGGTCTAGGCTAGTAGTATTTGGACTCTGTATACACCATGCATTATCCGTATATATTTTAAAATTATATCAAGTAACCCCTCATTGAACTTTTTTTTCTTTTTGATTAAACAATGGACTTTTTCTGATTAAAATGATAACCGTGTGTCACACAAAGGGAGGTAAAACTCTCGCATGGCTCACATAGAGTGGGGTGAACCTCCCACGTGCTCTAAAAGCATGCTCCACACCAACATGATACATTTGAAAACTTAGGACCATAATAATGCAAATCAAGGGGGAGCAGGGATTGAACCCTAGTTGTAATTGGCCAAGCGCAGTGCTCTGACCACTTGGGAAAATCAAAGTGGTTCCTCATTAAACTTGTTTTATCCTTTTATAGGAAATACTTCTCTATCCTTTAGTGCTCTTCCCACTTTTCAGTCAATTATTTTCAAGGCACGTTTAACCATAAAATTCTCAAGTAGACGTGAGATATAGTTAGATTCAATCTAAAATGTACCTAATAAATAACAAATCTTATATAATTATTATAATACATGATTAAAATTTTATTTATAATTAAACATGCTCTAAAAAAGTTGGCTAAAAAGGAGAAATATGACTTATGGATAGAGGGATAATAAAGTATACTCCCTCCGTCCCACAATGATCTTCCTAATTTTCATTTTGGAACGTCCCACAATAATATTCCTATGAAGAAAGAACAAATAAGTAAAAGGAAAAGGAGAGGAGGGTGTGTGTGGAATCCTTCTATTTGTTGCTATCG
>JAULKJ010184332.1:0-14292 GCA_032355405.1 Rubia balearica
TCTTGCTACTTATGTGCTTCCAAATTTGTGGAGTTAATTTCAACATGACCAGGTCCCCGACCTGGAACTCCAAATCCCGTCTTTTCTTGTCAGCATACTTCTTCATTAATTTCTGAGCAAGTAAGAAACTATCTCGAGTCTCATCAATTAGCTTCTGCTTAGACCGAGCACACCGGTAAGCTGCTGGACATTTTCCTCCTATTCTCTGGACTGCAATCTCGTTTGGAGATAGAGGTTGTTGTCCGGTAGCTAACTCAAACGGACTCAACCCCGTGGTTGATGACCGATGTAAGTTGTAACAAAACTGAGCCACATCAAGTAACTCGTGCCATTTTTTCTGACTGGCCGTCACATAATGTCTCAGATAATCTTCCAGCAAAACATTCATCCTCTTCGTCTGTCCTTCCGTTTGTGGATGATTTGCCGTTGAGAATTTTGATTCTGAACCTATTGAGTTGAATAATTGGGTCCAGAATCTTCCGTGAACCGAATATTTTTATCACTTATAATTTCCTCTGGCAACCCAGAGTAGTTTACAACATACTTCAAAAATAATTCAACCGTTTTATCCACTAGACACATTGTTGGTGCCCGATAAACACAACATACTTGGAAAATCGATCAACTACCACAAGAATAGAGCCTAACCCATCAACTTTAGGCATACCTGTGATGAAGTTCATCGAGATTGACTTCCATGGATAATTAGGAATTGACAAGGTCTGCAACAAGCCTGCCTCATTCTTCCTCTCGTGTTTGTCCAATTGACAGACAAGACACGTCTGACATAAGCTTCAATGTCATGTTCTATCTTTGGCAAAATGAAATTTCTTGACGATAAGGCCAACATTCTCTCCACGCCTGGGTGACCAGCCCATTTTGAATCGTGGGACTCTTTCAAGAGCTTCCTTTGTAAGTTCCCTGAACTTGATACATAAGCCCGGTTACCTTTGGCAAACAACACATCATTTTCTAGCCAATAGCGTCGAACCGTGCCTTCTTCAACTTGAGTTTTTAACTTCAAGTGAACTTGTTTAGATTCTTCTCGAATTTTGTCCATAAAATCCATCACAACCGTTGTAATGGAAGCAACATACTCCCCCACATGTTTCCGACTTAAGGCATCCGCAACCTATTCTCCTTCCCTGGTTTGTGGATCCAATCAAAGTCAAACTCGGCTAAGAACTCTTGCCTGCTTTGGGGGCAACTTCTTTTGCGTCTTGAAGTAGGTATTTGCCGCAGTATCCATCACCACAACTAATGATGTTCCCAGTAAGTAGTACTTCCAAATCTCCAAAAAATGCACTACTACCGTCATTTCCTTCTCATGAGTACTATACCTTGAATCATGCTCTTTCGATTTATTACTTTCATAAGCAACCGAGTGCCCTTCCTGCACCAATACTCTGCCAATTGCACGATTAGATGCATCTGTGTGCACTTCAAACGGCTAACTGAAATCCAATAATTGTAACACCGGTTCAGTCGCAACCGCAACTTTCAAAGCATCAAACGCTGCCTTGCATGCATCACTCCAAACCCAAGGAGTATTGTTTTCAACAAATACGTCAAAGGACTAACCAACTTCGATTAACCCTTTATAAACCAACAATAGTAATTTGCTAAGCCTAAAACAATCTTAATTCTGGGGCTTTATTTGGGGCCGGCCATTCCATCACGACCGCCACTTTCTATTTGTCCATCCTGATTTTACCCTCACTCAGGACATGTCCAAGGAAAGTGATATCTTGAGTGCAGAATTTACATTTTTTCTTCTTGACATATAATTCTTTTTCCCTTAGTTTGTCAAACACCTTTCTTAAATGAACAATGTGTTCTTCCAGCAACTTGGAGTAAATAACGATATCATCCAAGTGCACATCAACAAACTTGTCTATATATTCATACAGAATATCGTTCATTGGGTTACAAAAGGTTGCTGGTGCATTTGTAAGCTCGAAGGGCATCACTAGAAACTCATAAGACCCATAACGGGTTACAACCATTGTTTTTTCTTCGTCCCCTTCTGCTATTCTAACCTATCAATATCCCGCCCTAAGGTCTTTTTAGTATAAAAGTGACCTTTTACAAGCCTATCAAACAAATCGTAGGTATTCGGGATAGGGTATTTATTCTTTACGGTTAGCTTATTCAAAAAGCCTGATAATCTACATAAAAATGGAGCAATCCATTGACCTTTTTCTGAAACAAGGCTGGAGCACCATATGGAGCCTTTGAAGGTTGCAGCAATCCACTTTCCAGCAATGCATCCAATTTATCCCTAAGCTCCACTAGTTATGCCGGAGACATGCAGTAGGGGGTCTGCACCAGTGGTCTGGCACGTGGAACTAGTTCAATCTTATGATCTGTTGCTCGTTGTGGTGGAAACCTTTTAGGCAATTCAGCCGACATCACATCTGCAAAGTCATTAAGTAAATTTTCCACTGCCGGTGGGACATCTTAGAACACGTATGGCTTCAATTCAACCAACACTAAAAGGAATGCTTGCTCTTATTTCTCCAAGACTTCCTTTAATTGAATTACCGACAACACACCCTCATCATTCCTCTTCATTCTGGCCTGAATCTTCTCCCTCGAGTAGCAGGGAATGCGAGCTTTGGCCCTTTCGTCCATGATCATAAATCCACTCAAATGAGGGATTGGATAGGCCTTATTGATGCACATGAAATCCTTGCCTAAAATTATTTCAAAATCATCAAAGCACCTTAACATTGTTATACCTATTACACCCGACCATGTGCCTAAATAGAATTCCGTATCAGCCCGTCCTAAGATCTTTTCAGGTTATGCATTCACAGTCTTGATTTCACAATTGTGAGGTACAACATTTAACTTCAAATCTTTCACTAATTGACCCGAAGTAAAAATGTGCATTGCTCCAGAATAAAGCATTGCACTTACGGGGTACCCATTAATTGTGCCCAACACAAACAACAACAAATTTAAGGGGATAGAGGGACCAACTATACCTATTGTGTTCAGGAGTTGTATGGGGTTCATCCTCATCGGGACTTCTTTGGTCTCGCTCGGTTCAGCAACCATGGTAGCGTTTACTCTTCCCTATTTTTGTGGGAAGTCGCGGGTGAAGTGTGGACCGCCACACTTATAACAGCCGCCCATCTTTTTCCTTTCCTCTTTAGAGCCATCCTTCCCTTAGCTCTCCTTCTTCGGGTCCAACTTCTTGGACTTCCAGTTCTTCTTTTTCCCGTTTTCCCTCTTTTGTCTCCAAAACTAGTGGAAGTGGCCTTGAAGTCCACTAGTTTTTCGGCCGCCGCAATAGCCTGGGCTAAGTTTTGCACCCCATGCCTACACAATTCAGACTTTGCCCAGTTTTGTAAACCGTTAACAAAGGAAAACAACTTATCTGCCTCTGACATGTCGGTCATGTCCAACATGTGTGAAGTGAAGGCCATCACATAGTCTCACACTGAACCTGTTTGCTTGAGTTTGTTCAGTGTCTCGCGAGCAACCTACGCGGGATTGGTAAGCGTGAACTGGGCCTTCAGTGCCTCATTTAAATCACCCCACGTGGAGATTGAGGTTGCTGCACCGTCCATACACTAGGTTCTCCACCAGGGCTTCGCATCCCCAACCGGGTACATGCTTGCGACATTCAATTGTTGGCCCGTAGATATCTTCGCGGTCCTGAAATAATTCTTGATATCCCACAATAAGTTCTCCACATCTTTGGAACTCTTGTTTCCATTGAAACACTTTAGTTTAGGGACTTTGAAAACATCGACCCTTTCTAGGCCTAGACCAGTGATATGACCATTAACAATGGCTTACTTCAGGAGCTTCACCTCTGCCGCCAAACTGGTCCAAAGAGGATCTTCTTCTTCGCTATCCTCTTCGCTATCTTCCTCCTTGGCACTTTTACCCTTGATGTGGAGTTTAGGGGACTCCATATCGTGGCGAAGTGCATCCAGTTCCACCGTTATCTCCTTTGAGGAGGAACTAGGCAAATACATGACTTGCTTTTCCAGGACTGCATAATTTGCATTTATTTTGAAAATAGTCTCCTCCATCTTGGCCACCGTGGTCTTGAGGTGATCGTTCTCTGCTTGCAAAGCCTTGATCTTTTCGCTGCTTGTCACTGACATGGTTCACTTCTATTTACCCACATGGCCTGAAAATGAAATGGCTTGGTGTTAGACTTTTACTCACGGCCTAAACTCTTGTTCTGATTTAACCAACGATCCATGAGGGAACAAGGTTTCACACGTTGTAAGCTAACAAAGAACATTCAAATTTACGGAGCCTACCTCCAACCTTTATCTTTATTGATCAAAGGAAAGTTCTTCGGTTGGCAAAACATACCACCAGAACATGGATGGTCTTTGCTCTAACCAACAGTATTTATAGGCAAACATACACTTGGCGGTTAACACCCCTAACCGCATAAAGGGAGGCAACTCTTCATGTAGTAACTACCCGTTACACCTAACCGTGAATTTCTCCACGTTTTTAAGGTCATCTAGCTCCCTTCTAAGCATAAACTCCCTTCATGGCTTAACCCAAAACAATGCATCTCTTGGGCATAATGTTTTCAGCCCACCCGAGTAACCGTCGTTCTATCTTCGAACCGATGCATCTCTTGGGACATGGAACCCAAAACCTTGCAACTAAGCCATCTTGGATCAACCCGCCTTCCTCAGGTTATCCCTCACCTTAATCGTAGGTAACTCGCACTGTTTCATGCCTTTTTCGTCCTTTGCCTTTATCCTCCCAACCGATAGGCCAAAGTCACCATCCAAGCCTTGCCTAGAAACACTTGGTCCCGGACCAAGGTTCAACCGACCAGCTCTCACAAAGTAGGCATCTCTACACCCTTGCCCGAACTATAGCTCAAGAAAATTAGTTCGGTAAACCGTGGAAAAATAAGGGTGTAACACTTGGGGTACTGCTTATCTGAGATTAAGGCGTTTAGAATTAGTTATTATGTTCAAAATCACCCCTTCCTATTATCTGGACAGATGAGTTTGGAAATTTCTGAAACCAAGAAATGTTGCCAAGTGTTCTATCTTGATTTCTACGGTTATTAGTCCAAGTATACAGGTTACCAACTGTGCTAAGCTCATTTAGATATTCCTGATAAAGAAGGTATCAAATTTATTAATAGAGTTGAAACTCGAACTACCTCTACCCTTATATTCACTGATGCTCCTTATAGCGTTGAAATCTTCAGTCAAGATGCAAGGATCAGTGATATTTTCAATTTTATCTTGCTAGTCCCTATAAAGTTAAGTTCCAGTCTAAGTGCTCTATCATGAGGCCCATAAGCTGCTATAACTTGGAAGGTAGACCCCGAGTGAGCATGTATTAGCTAAAATTGTTAAAACTTTCATGTTTATGCATTAATGTGGTACTGAGTTTTTCTAGTAAATACCCAAATATGACTATCATCTTCAAATCCTAACTGATTTTTAAAATAATTTAATTTAATGATGTCCTGCTTAGGCTCAATTATGATAAGTATGTCCAATTTATGTGAGTAGATGATCCTTTTTAACCTAATCAGTTCCTTAAGGATACCCTAATGTTCCATGTTAAAATTTTACAATTCATTAGGAAACTGAATTTTCTTTTTGGCAAGCTGCATTTTGGCATGCGGCATAATCAAATTTGGAGATGTAAAGAATTTCCTATCAGTTAAAAGGGAGACATAGGTACCCCGTACCTGTATTACCTGGGATATTTTCCAGTTCAGTGCATTCCAGAACCTTATCATGTTGTCCGTGGTATTCCCTGTCCTCAAATTGTGGTGACTGATTGTCTTTATCCCTCGTAAAATCTTGTGGGGACTCCTGTGCAAGATCACTTATCTCCTGGTCCTTCCTTGGTGCTTCTTGGATATGTTGTGTCTGAGTCGACTGGGCTGTCTGGGGAGTAATCTGTTCCTGTTGAGGGTATGAGATTGTTGTTACATCCTTTTGGAGGAAAGCTGAGAATCTGTCACGGAATTGCTCGAGTTCCCTGGGGTAGAAAATAAGGGTAATAATTTGTGATTTTATGTGTGCCCTGAGATACATTATATAGATGTACAAACACCTTTACAGAAAACGAAAATGAATCTAAATCTAATTATAATTACAAGTAATATTCACATTATATTAATAATTCCTTTAATATTCCTCATCAAGTTGGAGCATGAAGATCAGAAATGCCCAACTTGCCAAGTAGAGAATGAAACTGAGTTCGTCCGAGAGCTTTGGTGAACAAATCTGCAGGTTGGTCAGTCGTGCAAATATAATGAGTAACAATGATACCAGACTGGAAAAGATCACGGACAAAATAACAATCAACCTCTATATGCTTAGTATATTCATGGAACACCGTATTCACCACAATGTGAAGAGCAGACTGACTATCACAGAATTGTCGCATAGGAGAAGAATGCACAACACCTAAGTCACGAAGTAGCAACTTAAGCCACAACAACTCACAACAGGTAATATCCATAGCACGATACTCTACTTCCGTAGAAGAACGAGAAACTGTAGGTTGCTTCTTGGTATCCCATGAAACTGAAGAATTACCAATTTTCACAAAGTACCCAGAAAGAGGCGTCGCGTAATCGGACAAGCAGCGTAATCTAAATCACAATAAGCAGTCAATTGCAATGAACTACGTGTAGAGAGAAATTAACCTTAACCATGATGACTCTTCAGGTAGTGAAGCACATGAATGGATTCTTTCCAGTTAGGAACACAAGGAGACTTCATAAACAGAGCAAAAGTATGAACATAATAACTCAGCTCAGGACGAGTAATAGTCAGGTAAATGAGGTGACCCACCAGGAGCTAATACTACTCAGGATCTTCATAAAGAGGGTCTTCAACCTTCGCAAGATCATGTTATTGCTCCATTGGAAAATCAGTTGGTTTAGACGTCGATAAACGTATATCAGATAAGATATCTAGGGCATATTTCCTTTGTGAAAGAAACATCCCATCCGGTCTTCTAGCAATCTCTATACCCAAGAAATACTTAAGTTTACCAAGATCCTTCATAAGAAAATAAGAACTCAGTATTTCTTGAATTCAGAGATGAACGATGAAAAACTACCACCAATCACTAAATCATCTACATAAACAATGACATGCAATGAAACTGAGCCACGAGTGAAAGAAAAAAAGAGTAATCTGCCTTACTCTGAAAAAAAACCAAATGCACGTAAAGCCTGAGCCAATTTTGTGAACCAATTACGAGGCGCCTGTCGAAGACCATAAAGATATTTCCGAAGGCGACACACCTGGACAGGAGGCGCAGGGTATCCTGGTGGAGGTCGTATGAAGACCTCTTCATGCAGATCACCAGGCAGAAAAGTATTATGCACATCCATCTGATGCAGTTCCCAGCCACGAATAACTGCAACAGATAAAAATAAACGTACCAAACTCATCTTCGCAACAGGAGAAAATGTCTCAGTGTAGTCAATACCTTCCCTTTGGGAATTTTCAAGAACCACCAAGTGAGCTTTGTGACGTTCAATAGTACCATCAGACTTGAACTTGGTACGATACACCCATTTCCATCCAATAACAGTCTTATTAAGAGGTAATGAAGATAAAGTCCATGTCTGATTGTGCTCAAGTTCATTAATCTCATCAGCCATTCTATCACGCCAATGAGCATGCTTCAAAGCCTCAGAATGAGTAGTCGGATCTACATTAGAAGTTACTGCACCCAAAAATCTAGAATGTGTACTAGAAAATTTATCAGAATTTACAAAATCAGATAAAAGATAGAGAACACCTGAGGAATGTGACGTGCTAGGTGTTGTCGTAGCAGTTTGAAGGGGGGGTTATTCATATCATCAACAAAGCAGACATAATCGGACAGATAAGTAGGAGTGCGACGGTCACGAGCACTCTGGCGAACAAGAGGTAGATCATCCGTAGGCGGAGGCACCAGAGAGTCGTCCGACGTGGCAGGCTGCGATGGAGGAGAAGTGTGGAGCGCAATGTCGACGGCAGCCAGTGGCGCGTTCAGGCGTGAGATACCGGCACCGGAGTTGAATTCGGCACAGCTGGCAGGGTTTCAGTGATCGGCGGCTCCGACGATAAGTTGGAAGCCAGCGGCCGGGAAGATTTTGGCGATCGGGAAGAATTTGGTGGGAGGATTCCGGTGGCTGGCAGGGTGTCGTATAGCGGCAGTGACTATCCGAATGGTGGCGGCGATGAAGCTGGTTTCGACTGCGGCGACGAGGAGGGCACCGACGGTGGGAGTACGGGCGGCGATCGTGATGATCCTGGCGGCGATGATGCTTCTGGGAGAGAAGATTATGGAAACTGATTTTCATAAAAGTTTGCATTCCTACTATTAAAGAAAGTGCGGGATTCCAAATCAAAAAGCCGATAACCTTTCTTCCCGGCAGGATAGCTAAAAACCAGACAACGACGACTTCTTGGAGCAAAATTATCACGGAATGTGGGAAGTAAAGCACAAACATCCAAAGACTCACAAAGCATTGTAATTTGGGGAGCAACCATAGAGTAACTCAAATGGTGTGTGACCATTGAGATGCTTCATCGGTGCCCGGTTGTAGCTGTAAGAACACAGTCTCCCCAGAATTCAATCGGTAGATTGGCTTGAAAACGCAAAGCATTAGCCACATTCAACAAATGGCGATGCTTGCGTTCCACACGACCATTCTGTTGTGGTGTATCAACCATAGAAGTCTCAAAAATAATCCCAGACTCTGAAAATTAGGATCTCAAAGGTAGACATTTTGTACCATTATCAGCCCAAACACGCTTAGTAGTTCGGCCAAACTGATTCTTAACTAAAACACCAAATTCAATAATTCTAGAAGTAACTTCGGACTTAGAAACTAATAAGTAATCCCAAACAGATCGGGAATAATCATCAACTATAGCAAAAAAATAAAATGCACTACTAGAAGATGGTGTTTTATAAGGACCTCAAACATCACAATGTATTAATTCAAACAAAGAACTAGGATTCGAATAACTCAAAGGAAAACTATGTCTAGTCTGCTTTGCTCGATGACAAACTGAGCAAGTACAGTAACATTATTTGTGCTAAAATCAAGAGTAGAAACAGAAGGCAATTCCGTAGAGGAATGATGCCCAAGATGCTGATGCCATAAATCAGAAGAAGAAACTGAAGCAACTGTCGAATTAGACTGCAAGATATGAGGACGATCATTCGTATCCAGCAGACGAACCCAATAAATCCCCCATTGCTGTTCACCCACTCCAATCACATTCCTCGTACTGATTTTTTGTAAAATGCAATAATTTTCAATAAACATAGCTAGACATTTTAAGGCAAATAACAATCTAGAGCATGATAATAAATGACATCACAGAGAAGGTATGTAGAGCACATGAGTAAGAGTAACATCTCCAAAGCAAATAGAACCATATTGTGTTGTAGATGACACAGATTCATCACGCAATATAACATTCATAGAATTGACATCAGTAGTAATATCAATCAGAGAACCTTTGTCACCAGCCATGGTAAAGTAGACTTACCTAACCCATGGTCATAAACAATATTAAACTGATTAAATAAATATAGGATCGTACTCCATTGGTCATCAGACAGAGCAGGACCGAAGTCAGAGCGGGCAGGGGTATGGTGGGAGGCTTCCGCGGCATGCCCAAGTGGTGACATGGAAGCATCGCCAAAAGGTCACGGAGCCGGGGAGACGCTGGCGGCCGGTCCACCGTTCCCGGTGGTGAAGGTCAGTGGAGTCGGCCCCCGTATTATTGGATTTCTGGTACAACTCATTGAACCAATCTGGTACGCCTGTGAGCTTGAAACAAGAATCTTTGTCGTGACCCTTGCGATGACAATGCGTACAGGTGAGATTCTTGCGATCAGCTGAAGTGAGAGCAACTGTCGAAAAAACCCATAGGTGGTGGGCATCGTGCAACATATGCCATAGAGTCAGTCGAAGACTCGACGGAGCGAATGACGGCTTTGTGATTCTCCTCCTGAGCAATAAGAGCATATACGCGCATGACAAGTGGCAAAGAATCAGTGGTCATGATGTTGGATCACAAGGTGTGATAGCTTTCATCCAGACCGAGGAGAAATTGATAGATAATATCTTTCTCACGTTCTAGGAAGGCCTTAGCAGAATGGTCGCAAGTGCACAGAGGTTTACAAGATTCACAGGTGCAAACTAAAGCAGGCCGAATGGAGTTGTAATTACCAAACATCTTCTTCATTTTGCCAAAATAAATGGCAATAGTCTGACCATTCTGCCGACAGTTCTATATATCTTCACGAATCTGCAGAATTTTTGGACCATTCCCAAGAGTAAATCGTGCCTTAAGATCATCCCACAATTCCTTAATTGTGGCATAATAGGTAGTATACGAATGCAATGGTGGATCCAGAGTCTGCAAGATCCAACATACAAGGGTAGCATTAACTCCAGGCCAATCAACTGCATCAAGATGATTATCCGAGGGTTTGGTAATGGTTCCATTAATGAAACCAATATTCTTCTTGGCAAGCATAGCGCCATAAATTGCAGCAAGCCATTCAAGGTAATTCTCTTCACCTTTCAGTATGACGGGACAGATTGACAAACCAGGGCTATCAGAGGTACTCAGATAGTAAGAATCGTTCAGAGATCGACCAAAAGGTACAGATCCCCCAGAGCCAGATTGTAATTGCAACTGTTTGAGTAAATCTACAATCACGTCGGTGGCATTGAGATTATGTAGCTTGTTAGGCTCAGGTTCACCAGCGATGCGACCTTGCTCAGCAGCATTGGAACCGGAACCAGGTGTAGACATCGTTGCAGATCAGCGGAAAAGGCAGATCGGCGACACGGGCAGGGTAATGCGGCAGCGCGTGAGGTTCAAAATGGCAGCGCGTGAATGGTAGTATCGGCGTGTGGGCGACGCGCAGGCAGAAAAAGGGCAGCTTACGTCGGATTGCGGCAACTTGGATGCTAGCGACAATGATCGGCGGACGGCGGTCGAGCGGCAGCGGCTGGCAGACAGCGGTTGAGCGGCAGTGGCTGGCAGGCGGCGGCGCGTGTGAGAACGTGCGGCTGAAGACAGCGGCGGCGGGGGCTCAGGAAAGCAGCGGAAATTATTCTTAAGTTTTCAGGATTTTAGGTTATGATACCATGAAGAATTTACGGGTAATAATGTGTTTGTATTCATACTCTGGGGTACATTATATAGAGGTACAAAGACCTATACTTTTAAGAAAATGAATCTAATCTAATTACAATTACAATTAATATTCATATATTATTGCTATTCCTTAATCGAAGGTCAAACAACAAGGATGAACATAATGGATCGTTCTTGTTCATGTCAACCTGGTTATTGGTGTAACTGCACATAATGGATATATGATGATAGGCTTACATAATAATTCCTACTGATTTATTTTTCAGAGAATATCTGGATCAGGAAATGGAAAAAAGGTTTATCAGACCTACTGCTTCAGGGAAAGATAGAGATTACAATTGCTGCGCACATACAACAAAATCACTTGTGCAGTATGTAAGCACCAACAAAAGAAACCATATAAGGCGATCAATGGTGGATTTTAATATCTATTGCTAAATCCAGCACACATTTACAGCCCATATGACAAACACACATGCATGATAGATTAGCCAGATGAAATCAGAACATTGGATAGTTAGAAAAAGGAGATTAGAAATCGACCAGAAACCAGCACTGATCATTTCGAACGGCCACACATTCCGTGCCCGAAGGATTCCTAGGAAACTCCCTTGTTGATCCAATCACGATCATAGTTAATCCAACGCCTCATTTCCAAGGTCCAAAAATTGCAAAACTACAGCCACAAAGACAAGGAACTTGGTATCAGTATCTAAGAGCTAGTAAATCCAACACAAAAGAATAAAACAAAGAAGACACTTCTCGGTCACAAGCTCGGGTTTCCGATAGCTGTGATTGATGACAAAAGCGTGAATTTTCGCTCCGGAAATTTAATAAAATTTGTTTCGAAACCATCAAAGCAAAGGCATGATAAATAGGTGGAGCTACTTCCATTCAGAAATGTAATCAAGGATGACGATGAGCAAACATATCAACGACCACAGGATATCAACGACCTTCTTTGGCTGGAAATCTTGAGGATATATATGGCGGCGAGCAGCAGAAGGCCCATTTCGAGACTTTGCACTTTGTCGAGGGACAAGTGGCGGAAGACCCAGCTCGAGGCTTTGAACTTGTCGACAGAGATGAGAGCTCGAGACTTATCGACAGAAACTCGAGACTTTGAACTTGTTGATGGAGGCGAGAGCTCGAAACTTATCGATGGAGATGATAGCTCGAGACTTTGATCTTGTCAATGGAGATGAGAGTTCGAGACTTATCGCCGGAGACGATAGCCCGTGACTTTGAACTTGTCGATGAATGCGAGAGCTCGAAACTTATCAACGGAGACGATAGCTCGAGACTTTGAACTTGTCGATGGAGGCGAGAGCTCGAGACTTATCGACGGAGATGATAGCTCGAGACTTTGAACTTGTCGACGCCGACTGACAAGGGCTGGAAGCTTTGAAGGTCCATTGACGAGGGACGAGAGTCACGAGACCTAACCCCACTCGCCCTCTCGAGGACGGACCCTTTGAGGATTACGACGGAGCATAAGCTCTTGAGAGACCTTTCTCAATGCTAACGCTTGAGAAGCTTCGGCCTTCTGAGAGTTAAATATGGCAGAAATGACTGTACACAAAGCAGCAACGGTGGACTGATAGGAAACGGAGCTGCTTCTTACGGCCCCATTTTTACTCATGCAGCCCCAATTTTGAAGGCAGAAAGTCTAAGTTACCCCCTTATTATTGCTTTGTTATTTGGTCCCTGAATTTGGTTGAAATTAATTTCTTGTTCCCATGATTTTGGCTTCAACAGAGGGAGTTCTGCTTCTCCCCTTTAATGTCTTCCAGATCTGAAAATTCCTCTTCTTCTCCTCTTCGTCGGTTCTCGCCAGCCACCCCCTTTCAACCCGTTGCCACCGACCTCTCCTATCCCCGACCTCTCTTTCCCAATTTCCTCTATTTTACTATTTTTACGGCCCTGTTTTGACCATCTGCCCCTGTTTTGCGCCGTTGTTTATAGTTTCGGACCGAAATCGGATCTCTCCAGTCGCCCTTGTTCTGTCCGGTCGATTTTGCCATGTCAAAAACACCCCGTCGTGTCAAATATGCCTAGCCTCATTTTCGAAGCTCTCCAGTCAGCCATGTTCTGTCCGGCTGATTCCACCGTGCCTAATACGCCCAGCCGTTGCCACCGAGTTGCCGAGCTTCACCGCCGAGTTGCCGTCGCTTCGCCATTGAGTTGCTGCCTTGCTGATAAATACAGGTGTTCTTCCTTCTCCATTGATGCTTTCCCTCACTTTTTATATTTGGGTTCCCGAGTTATTTTGTCTCCTCCGAAGAAATTTCTTTTTTTTAGATGGTCAGAAATTGTATCCTATTTTTTGTTGGAATTGTTTTTTGGTTTTGGGATTGTTTTGGTATTTTTTGTTAATGATGAATAGATTTGCCTCGTACTGTTTGTATATGCGCTGAATTGAGTTCTTACGTAGTTGTTTTGGTTCCTGATTTTTGAGTCAATCAAGTGGTGAGCGTAATTTTCTACTGTTTGATCTAGGGTTTTCCTACGTTATCATGAATAGTGTATGCGCGTATACATGTAAATAGCCAGATGTTCTATTCAACTTTGTTTTGTGAGGCCTTTTATGTGTTTAGTAGAGTAGTTGTTTATAAATCCATCACTGCACTGTAATAAGGGCCAACTTATGGAGCATAGAATACATACATCAGCCAGCAGCACTGATTTTTGTTACAAGAAAACGTGGAATGGAGATCTCTCTTTAGATGTTGTTCCACGATGTCCCTCATTGCAGCAATGTTAAAAAGGAAATGTCTTGCTGAAATTTGCTTGGCCACTGCATTAATTAAGCAATGCAACTTTTGAGTTAAGTTATGTTGCTTTCTTTTGTTCTGGGGATAAATCATCTGTTGATATAGCTATGGTTCTCTTCCCCTTATTTTTGACTCATTCTTGTCTTCAAAAGGTTGCCTTTCATTCTCCTTGTAATTGCCTCTGTATCTTTCATCGTTTACTCATTGTTAATTAGGTGGTGATCATCTTTTCCTCTTTGCATAATCTCTATTTCATTTTTCTGATACTATGTTTTTAATGATCTTCCTTCAAAAGCGTCAATATGTCGTGTACCCACCTGAAGGACCACGGCCTCCATCACGCGAGGAACTGAGGGAGAGGGAGA
>JAULKJ010184543.1:0-14289 GCA_032355405.1 Rubia balearica
CCTTGAGAAATTTAGCATACCTAGGAATTTGATTTATAGCATTCAAGAGTGGAATGTTTACCTCGCATCTACGAAAGGCTTCGTAGATGTATTTCTTGTCCTCTTTGGTCCTCCTATCCTTCAAGGCCTCCAGAAAATGGTGGTTTTGGAGGGATCTCCGCCACTTTGGATTTCTTCTGAGGAGGGGATGAGGTTTCAAGATTTGATCCCGGCCTAGGCACAAATGTCTCCGCCTCAATTTCTTCTCCCTCATTCGTCTTCTCATTGGCCAACTCCTCAACCCTCTTCTCAACATCTTCTTCCTTTATAAACACCCGCTCAACAACAACCTTTCCTTGTGGCATTCTCACTTCCTTTCCACCTCTCAATGAGATGGCACTCATATTTTTACCAGGATTTATCTCCGGTTGGGAAGGAAGTTTTCCCAATCTCTTGCCTCCATCCGACTTAAGATTTTAACCATTTGGCTCATTTGAATCTCTAGGTTTTTTATGCTAGAGTCGGTCTTCTCTTGGTGTTTCTCGGCCTTTTCCACACATATGGTCAACTTCCCATTGGCTTGAATGATTTCCTCCTTTAACATCCCAGAAATTTCACCTTGATTGTGAGGCTCATCACCAACCCTTTGCTATTGAGGTTTTGGTGGCCAATATTGTTGTTGAGAAGGGGGATAAGGTTGAGCATTTTGTTCCCCTTGTGCATTCCCATACTGGAGATTTGGATTGACTTGGCTGGCCGCATTATAAGACCGACTTTAGTAGCCTCCACCTTCTTGGTAACCTTGATATCCTTGATACTTTTTATTTTGGTATTCTTGGCCTCCTTAATATCCCATGTCACTCACTTCCTCCACGTACTCGTCTTATAAAGTAGGACATGAATCTGTAGGATGTGGAGAAGAAAAATCTCACAATATTTTACATAAGGTTTTGCCCCGGATTGTGTCATCAAAGTCTTAACCATAGAAGTGAGGGTCGAGACTTGGTCTTAAATCATTCCATGGTTGGAAAAAGCACTTGGATATTTGGGTTTTTGCCTTCTCAAATCGCGTTTTGAGCTAAAATTTCTTAACTCTTTGGCTAGCTCTTGGTAGAGCTCTATAGCTTTCCTCGAGGACTTGTTCCTAAGAGAAACATTACAAGCTCCCCTCACTAGCCCTTGATCTTCATCAAGAAGACCATTATAGAAATAATAGACCAAATTCCCATCCAAATAACCATGATATGGACAACTAGCGAGAAGTTTCTTGACCCTCTCCCAACAGTCATAAAATGACTCCTCGTACCATTGGATGATATTGCTAATATCCTACTTCAAGATGGAGAATTGTGAAGCCGAGAAGTATTTTGAGAGAAAGTTCCTCTTCAACTCAATCTAAGAGGTGATGCTCCCGGGTGGAAGATAATGGAGCCAATCCCTTGCGGCATCCCGTAATGAAAATGATAAGGCCTTGAACATGTAAACTTAGTCAGTTTTACCCCTTCGGGAAGCATCCCACTATAAACCATATGAAAATCGAGCAGGTGTTTGTTAGGATCTTCATCTTTCCTACCAAGAAAGAATGGTAGAAAGTGTATCAATCTGGACTTCAACTCAAAATGCTCATTAGCTCCAATTGCCAGATATGTGATGAGCATCGGTTGTTGATCTAAATTGGGAGTCATAACCTCCCTCAATGAGATATGCCTCAACGGTATGTTCCTTTCTTAAATTGAAGGATGTTGAGGTTCTCCTCCCAGAATTTCTTCTCCATGTTCCTCTTGATGACCATAGAGGAAGAAGGTTCCAAAAAATGGTCACCAGGAGGGGTATTATTCACACATTCCAAATAAATCCTCCTAGCCCTTTTCAAGTTCAACTCTAACTCGGGATCGTAATGTAGAGGTTCTTGTGAAGAGGATCGAGTACGAACCATACACCAAGAACTCAAACAATACGTCTCCAAGCCAAAAAAAGATCAAATAAAAACCAAATAAAAGTAAAATAACAAATATTCACAACTAGCACATATTCACACATAATATGCCCAAACACTTAAAAATAAAGGTCTCTTCCCCGGAAGCGGCACCAAAATTTGGGAGGTCATCACCGTACATCTTGAAGTTACTATATTTAATCCATGGAGTGCTTTTTAACTAAAACTAGTAGATAATGGAAAGTCGGGGTCATCCACGAAGAAGAGGGATTTTTCTAAGGGTATGCACATATAATGGTAAATACTACGCTAGGTATAGAAATATGCATATGTATATATATATATATAAAAGCTTGTAACGAGAGGGGGTTTCTGGTTGGTTTCTCTAAGTTACAAATTTAAAGACAAGTTAACTAGATAGTAATGTAAATCTAGAAAACATGCAACAAACTACTAAGAAGAGATTAAACACAAATTACGGGACCTTGGCCGCAATTAATTTCTACTTCCAAGTCTCTTATCTATCCTTGAACATATAACCTATTCAACACTTTCACGACTTTTTGTGAAGATAAATCTTCTACCCTTCACAAAGAATAAACAAGCTTGGTAACACTTATAAACACTACACCATGTCTAGGAATTGAACCAATTTAAGCATTTACACAAGATTAGTCAAGAACATTCAATGTTACTAGACTTCTCCTATCTGCTACATAAAAGCAAACATGATAAAGAATTCGACATACACATTTATATAGCACTCATAAAATTATTAACCATATTAAAAGCTCTAATTCATGCTCCTGGATTTCATGTCAAAAGAGAGGAGAATTAGCTATTTTCTCCCAACCCTAACTAGTAATCATACAAGCAATTCATATAATCAAACTTCTAACACCATTAATGCTTTCAACAACTAACATTCAAGAACAATAAATGCACAATTGAAAAGTATTAAATAGCTTACATATAGTTCTCAAGACATGGGCTTGGAAGCCTTAATCAATTGCTCCCAAGACTAAGTTTAGCTACTAGAATTTATACTAAACAACAATAGCAATTCAAACATAAAATCAATATGAAAATGGTGGAAAACTAGGGTTTTATTGCTGTGGAATTGGGAAACAATTTTTTAGGAAAGAGAGAGGTTAGCAAAGTATTTATAGTAGAAAAGGTCCAAAAAGTATATCGGGACAGTGGTCCATCGCGACTCGCGACAGGCAGAGTAAACTGTCCTCACGAATTGTATTCTTCTTGTCTAGGTGTAGTTGTCTCCTCTTCCTGTCTTCAAGTTTTCATGGTTTTCATTTTCATCAAAAAGTAGTCTTCAAGGTCGTCAAATCTTCAAACCATTACCTTGTCTCACAAAATCTTTTTTAAAAGTGATAAGAGCGGTAAAGTCGCTCTAAACTCTTGTAATAGAACTTCAAGGTAGAATGGAGTATCCAAACACAAAAGCATGACAAAATGAGTACGAAAGATCTCAAAATCATCGTATAATATGGACATATCACTAGGCAACCCACATGCACACACCCATATGATTCTGGATCCCGCTACCCCTATAATATCTAAGTTTCTCTCCCCGGGGGATATCAATAAATGCACCAACATGAAAGTAGACTACGATGTGTGCCAATCTTAGTGTAACAAGAATGTGACGAACAAGCCAACATATTAATCATAGGCACATAAAGATAGGTATATCTATAAAATCTCTTGAAAGAAACACCAAATCATGAATACAAATATAACCCCAAGTTAATTAACTACTCACTTAGCATTGAACCCAAATATTTCATTTGATTCAATACCCTTGGGCAAAATAAGAAAAAGAGAAGAAAAGAAACTAGAGATGAGGATGAATCCTTTTCTCTCTACCTATTCTTAGGAGAATAAAATGAGCAAAAACTTAAACCCTAGTAAAGATAGGCTGCTATATATAGTAGTTAGAAATTAGGCCTTAAAAAGGCCCAAAATGAGGCAAAAAATCCTAGCATCTGCAAACAACATGGGTCGTGCTCCCTCGCGAGATCGTGCCGGCTAGGGGCTAGCATAGATCATGCTTCCTGGCACGGTCGTGCCGGTTGGGGCTAACACAACCCGTGCTACCTGAGTCTAGCACAGACCATGCTGGCCGACGCAGACCATCGACTGGGACTCTATTTTTTTCGTTGGATGCCTGCGCTTACGTCGTTTGGCATGGCTCGTCGGCTAGAAGCACTTCTTAATCAGTTGAACGGCGTGCGCTGTATAAATCCTTACGGCCAGTCGGTTGGGAGTCATTTTCTGAGCAAAATGATGGCGCAATCGTGTCAATATTTGTACCCCGTGGGTTGGTCTTGAAGTGTTGGAAATACAATGACACGGGTCATATAAAAAGGCACAGTCTGTATCCATACTTATCCTCACAAATGTTTGGAATGACACAAGCTGAGAAAGGCTGTGTTAGAGAAAATGACTTGTGTCAAGGGGCTGTGGCAGGGCTGTGCTGGCTGGCACTGTCCATGCTGCAATCCCCTGGCACGGCCGTGTTGGCTAGTGCGGCCGTGTCGGCTTATGCGGCCCTAAGCATTGAGAATGTCGAAGTTTGACTCTTTTATTTTTCTGGCTTGATTCCATCTACTTCCAGTTTCTGATTCGTGGCCTTCAAATATCTACTACCTCCCTTGCGGATGACCTTCTACAAGATTATGCCGAAGTGCTCACGAGCAACCTACTAGTCAACTCACGAAAGAATATCTAGGTGCTCATGAGGACAAAGTATCCATTAGATCCAATTAAGCTTACAAAATCTGAATTTAGATACAAAAACCAAAAAAGGTCATCTAAACTCTTTGTAATGAAAAACTAATTAAAACTAGCAATCAACCAAACAAAATATAATAACAAATATTTCAAATGCATCAGTTAACACATGCATATAGGTGCAGATCAATCTCCAATGGTAAACTAAAAACTCTTGTAGTTAGACATATCATGTCATTATTTTAAACTGGCGAGTTATCAAGGTACAAACCTAACTAATGGTAAGCTATAATCAGTTGTTACCTTGTTGGTATTTAGATTAAGTGATGATTATATGTGAGAATAATTTGTTGGCATTTGGATTGGAATTAAATGCTAGTGTAATACTGTGTTGAGCAATACTTCTCTGGAAGGCATATACATTGATTTTGAAACAACGGTGAGATACGTGCTGATAATTTTTGGAAATTTTACCAGGATATCCAAAACCCTACTGTTGGAGATGCTCTTATACATTTATAATATAAATTGTAAACTTTTTTATTAATATCTAATCCATGAACAGATTTATCGAAATAAAAAGAAGTATTAATAACATTATACAAAAGAAACTCTATAAATTAATACTCAGGGACCACCAAAATATATTAATTAAAAGAGTTATTAATTGATAGATAATTTAATAATAAAATGTATGTATTATTTAATATTTTTAAAATTTATAATGAAATATTAAATTTACAAACACCATTCAACATTCTACTTAGCTATTGTATAATGCATGTACTACCTCTATTTCATTAGAAGAGAACCATAGTTTTAGGTGCTTGGATTTAGGTAAATAAAAATGGGTTGATGAAATTGAATTTAAAATGGAAATAAGTAAAAATGAGTGGATAAAATTGAAGGAATTTTGCCATAAAAGGAAAGTGTGCAAAATCCACAAAAACAGCCGAAAAATGAAAGCGTGTCACATCTAATGAAACAGAGAGAGTTTATCAAATGCAGGGCCCAATTTGAAAGAGCCCTTCAATCTCCCACCTTATTATACTTCTTGTGTTCAATGTATCATGATGTATACCTTGCCCACGAGTTAGAAGTTGTTGGCCTTTAGGCCCAGCCCAAGGTTCAGCCATGAACCAATAAAGATGGAACCATGTCTGAGAATACTCAGCCACGAGCTGAGAAAGGTGGAGCCATGTTCAAGAGGACTCAGCCACAAACTGGAAAAGGCGGAGTCACCTCCAAGACTCAGCCACAAACTAAGATTATAGCAACCGTGATACAACCACGATGTGACCCACGATCTAAAACCCTAGCATTGTGGAGCCATGACTGCAGTCTACTATAAATACAAGGAGAGCAACACTGGCTTAGGTAAGTGACACTGAACTGAGAAATAGCGATTCTCTTAAGGAAGGAACTGACTTAATTGTCGGAGCTCTTTTCCCGAAATTACTTTTAGGACCCTTCTTGGAGGATCACGCTGACTAAACGGTGAAAATCAACCATCTCACCTGACCAAGAATACGACGTCATTAGCGCCGTCTGTGGGGATGAATTTTTTTTTAAAGTCTTTGGTTTCCTTCATGATAACCATGGTTTTCACCAGAAGCGAGAGAAGCCAGAATCATACACAAGGACGAACAATTGGGCATAACAAGAATATGCATCCCAGTCAAGACCAAGAATATGTTCCCAGTAAAGAACATGAGCACAACAAAAAAGATATGGATGATGATGAAGAAGAAGCTGAATCTCCTAATGCAAATCAAGAAAATAAGATGAGAGCTTTTGCAGCTTTCTTAGAAGTGAATAGGGAGTGTTACCAGTTCCTAGCCACGATCAAGCCAAAATCCTAAAAAAGGGGGGAAATTAAGTCAAAGGCATAAGAGCCATAATTACGAAGAAGAATTAAGGGATATAATGGCAGATGATGATACAGACAGACCATTGTTAGCCAAAATATTTGAAGCTACCGTTGCATGTGAAAATCTACAATGGGACAACAGACCCCAAGAAATTTTTACATTCATATCGCAATAGTATGTGATTTCGGGATGTGGAAATTGAGCTAGTCTACAAAGCTATCCAAAATTTCTTATCTGGGACTGCGATTACATGGTACAATGACTTGCCAAGTGGAAGTATTTGGTCTTGGGCACAATTATCATACTTGTTTTTAGAAAACTTCTATCAGAAACATAAATTTACCAAAATGATAACGAACCTTAAAAACATAGCTCAGTGAAGTGATGAAAGCCTCCCAGATTACCATAATCGGTTCATCATCGAAAGTTGGAAAGTTCGTGATCTGTCGTTCCAATCGTCACTAGGCACATTCACAAGTGGCATGCAATCAGGAGAATTTTACAAGGAACTTACTAAAAACATGCCTGAGAACCCAAGAGAATTGCAGAAAATGATTGAAAAGTATGTGTGGACTGAAGAAGTAAACAACCAAAAAATAGAGCGCGAGCAAGGTGAAAAAGGGAAATTGAAAGCTGCACAGAGAGGTTTTGTCAAAAGGGGAATAGGGAATGTCCCTTTCAAAGGAAACTAATCAGGGGTGCAAATGACATCATTTCTAGACAATCCTTTGATGAAATCGCAAAAGGAAATTCAGCAGGAAAATAGGGAATTCTTTCGCAAACCTATGTCAATGATAGCACCACCAGACAAGCAGTCTAAAGAATACTATTTTGCCTTCCACAAGGACCATGGACATGACATAGAATACTGTAGAGACTTGAGAAGGAAAATGGAGGAGAATTTGAGAAATGGTTATTTGAGCCAATACAAAAAAGAATATGGAGCAAATGGGTACAGCAAAGCCAACAAAGCAAGAAACTTCATAGCAAAAAACTAGGGCACAGTAAATAAGAGAGCAAGAATAAGAAAATGACAGCGGTAGTAGATTATGAAGAATACCTAGAGAACGATGCCCCAAAAAAAGTAATATTATTGATCCATGGATCAACCGAATCTTTTTCTAACAATGCCTGGAAAGCCATAGTTAAATACTCTCTACCACAAGAACCTACTGGTAAAAACTTCATTCCGATGAGGCTATAACATTTAGCAAAGAGGATGTGGTTCACAACGCTTTGCCTCATAATGATCCGATGGTCATTATTGCTAAGATTGGAAATGCCAAAGTTTACAGGGTATTTGTAGACTGCGGGAGTGCAATCAAAATCCTATTCGTCGATAACTTTGATAAATTGGAATTCAAAAGAACTTATTTTAAGAAGTCTACATTTTCTCTTGTAGGCTTTACAAAACGAGCGGAGACACCTTTGTGTAACATACAGCTACCTGTTACCATAGGTGAGAATGACAAAAATTGCACCATCATGTGCGGTTTTGTTGTCATAGACGCATAAAGTCCATTTAATTCCATCATCTATAGGCCCTGGATGAATACAACGAAGGTGATATGGTCCCATATTACTTAGTGATGACATTCTCAACTCCAGCAGGAATCACAACAATAAGAGGAAATCAGGAAATAGCTAGGCAATGCATTATTAACGCGATGAAAGTAGGAAGAAATGCTGATCAAACAAAAATGGTTATCACCATCTCGGATAATGGCTTACTCAAGCAATCAGAATCTCAAGTGGATCTCGGAGAGGAAACTGAAGTTGTCATTTTGGACGATGTAGACACTTCCAAGTACGTTAAGATAGGAAAATATCTTCCGACCAAGCTGAAAGAAAAGTGACAAAAATCATGTGAAGTTACAAAGATACATTTGCATGGACTGTACAGAACATGGGAGGAGTCAATCCAGAAATTTCTAACCACTTTCTAAATATCAACAATTTGATCAAACCAGTTAAGAAAAAGTAACGAAGCTTTGTTAGCGATAGACAAAAATTGATCGAAGGCAAGGTTAGAGCATTGCTTCATATCGGTATTTTGAAGAAGATGATTTATCCAAAGTGGTTAACAAACCTAGTGATGGTAAAAAATGTGGACTTAGAATGGACGATGTGCATAGACTTCACTGATCTAAAAAAGGCATGCCTAAAAGATTGCTTTCCGTTACCTAAAATTGACCAGTTGGTGGAAGAAATATCAGGATACGAAGTCCTACCATTCTTGGATCCGTGCAAAGGATACCACCAAATACTGAGGCACCCAGAAGATGAGGAAAAAATAGCTTTCATAACAAGCTTCGGAGTGTTTCGGTACGTGAAGATGTCATTCGCCTAAAGAATGTTCGCGTAACATATCAAAGAGTAGTCGACACTGCATTTCACAATCAAATAAGATGAAATGTTGAAGTATATGTTAACGCCATGGTGATTAAAAGCAAAATGATATGTCAGTTTGTGCAAAACTTGAAAGAGACCCTGGATACACTAATTGCGATTTGTATGAAACTCAACCCTAAAAAATGCATAATTAGAGTGGGCGCAGGAAATGTTTTTGGGTATAAAGTATCCTCGAAAGGAATTGAAGCTAATTTGGAGAAGATACAAGCAATAGTCAATCTCCCTCAACTGCGAACAATCAAAGAAGTACAGGTGTTGATGGGATCACTAGCATCGCTTAGTAGATTCGTCTCCAAAGTTACGCCGAAACACTTCCCACTGTTCGATATCCTTAAAAGGGCCAAGAAATTCAGTTGGAATGAAGACAGTCAGAAAGCTTATGAATCTATGAAATAAAGCTTAAAGAGTTTCCAACACTGAAGTCACCAATACCAGGATAGACTTTATACCTGTACTTGGAAATTTTAACAAAAGTCTGAGTTCGGTCTTGATGCGCCAAGAAGGGCAAAGGAAGGTACCGGTATACTACATTAGTAGGACACTGCAAAGTACAAAAATAGAGTACTTACATTAGCTTACTCAATAAGAAGACTGCGAATTTATTTTCAAAGTCATAGCATAGTTATGTGTACTGACTACCCAATCAAGAATATCTGAGCAAGCCAGAATCGTCTTGCAGAATGACTAAATGGGTTCTTGAATTGGGACAGTATGAGATCTATTTTTAGTCGTGAACAATAATAAAGGTGCAAGCCTTAGCAGATTTCATTACAGAAATGACAATCGCAGATGCACAAGAAGCAAGTACACCAGAAAATCTTGGAATAGAAGGGAAATCAAAGTGGACGGACATCGTATAGAAACTGATCATTGATGAGGCATCCAGCAAAGAAGGCTGCGATGCAGGATTGCTATTTGTAAATCCATATGAGGGAGAACATATATACTCGCTTCGTTTCAATTTCCCACTCACCAACAACGAAGCCGAATATGAAGCACTAATACACGGGTGGACCTCACAATCAGGATGAAGGTCAAGAGCGGTAAGTGTTTTAGTGATTCACAGATAGTAGTCCAGCAAGTGCGTGGAGATTATGAGGTGCCAGAGGAGCAGTTGATAAAGTATTTGAGAAGAGTTTTCCAGCTTATAGGACAACTTGAATACATTGACATTCAGCATGTACCAAGGAGCAAAAATACCCAAGCAGAAGCCTTAAGTAAATTGGTGACAACTGGCTTCGATTCTTTGCTGGGGCAGAACAATGTGAATGTAGAAGTCATACTAGTCAGAAGTATAGTCACAACAAATGTGTCAGCGGTCCAAATAGTAGAAATAAACTGGATGACATCGTTAAAGAACTACTTCGAAATGGAAAATTTTCCAGCAGATAAGATACAGGCCAGAAAATCAGAATTACGATCTCACAACTATGTTTATGAGGGGGGAATCCTATACAAAAAAGGTTTCCTATCTCCATGGATAAATGTATGGGACCAACCTAAGCAAGCGAAATCATGAAATAATTTCATGAGGTATTATGCGGGACGCATCAAAGACTCAAACAATTGCAAAGAAGATAATTTGACCGGGTACTATTGGCCAACCATATTCAATGATGCGCACAATTTCATGCTAAAATGTAAAAGCTACCAAATTAGCGCGTCGGTATCGCATAAGCCACGGGCCACTTTAACAAGGATAAATAGAGCCTGGCCATTTGACAAATGGAGAATCAACTGAGTCGGACCTTTCCCCAAAAGAGCTGGTAAAGCGAAGTTTCTAATCGTAGCAATTAACTACTTCACAAAGTAGGTATAAGCGAAGCCATTGGAAGAGTCACGGCAGAAGTAACAAGAAAGTTTGTAAGGCAGAACATAGTTTTTCATTTTGGTGTGCTCCAAACTATCGTCACAGATAATGGTACGCAGTTTATAAGTGGAACCTTTACCGAATGGTGCTCGAAGTTAGGGATTGTTCAGAAATTCATTTATTTATCTCATCCCCAGACTAACGGCCAAGTGGAGGTAACTAACAGAACAATAGTCCAAGAAATTCAAAAAAAAAGACTGGAGGGGAAGCGAACAGGTTGGGTAGATGAGATACCCAACACACTACAGTCATACGGAACAATAGTGCGAGAACCAACTGGAGAAACACTATACAACTTAGTTTATGGTCACGAGGAAGTAATACCAGTTCAAATAGGGAACTCAAGCCTTAGAGTGGAAAAATACAATGAAGCCGACAATGCCGAAATGATGAGATTGGATTAGGATGAATTTGAGGAAAAAATGCAACATGCAACAATCACAAAGGCAAAGTACAAGGAGAATATGGCCCGAGAAAGTCAAGAAGACACAATTTCAAATTGTCAATCTCGTGCTGTGGAAGAATGAGGTAAGTTTGGCAGAAGAAAAATTAAAATTATGCCCAAAATGGGTAGGCCCATACAAGGTAACGAAAGCACACCGATGGGAAAAACTCAGTTGTACAAGAGCCACAATGATCAATGGCACCCTTTTCATTGTTAGAATCATCATTTGGATGTCAGCACGATATCATCATGACCGTACATAATCAATATCATCAAACGTCTTTCGAGGAAAATCTTTCATGGTATTGTTCGCTTACATTTTACACAAAGTCCATATTAATACCAGCAAAAATTAGTAAACCATGGCACATCGCAAAGAGAACAAAATATTATATCTCACAATCGCAAATAAGTAAAGTTGCATAATCGCAACACAACAAAATCAGAAAAGTGACAAAATGAAGCAATAAATCTTGCAGCTTCGCAACCACAATTCTACAAGCTATAGATCTTGAAAAAAGAAAATATGCCTACAAAAATAGCGACAAAAGCAAGCAATAAATCTTGCAGCCTCTCATAATATAAGTTTACAACCTCAATTTCGCAAGCTATAGATCTTGCAAAAAAGGCTCACGTGCCTACAAAAATGAGTGACAAAAGCAAGAAATGGATCTTGCGGTTTCGCACAATAAAAGTTTACAATTTTGCAACCTATAGATCTTGCAAAAAGACTCACGTGCCTACAAAATAGTGACAAAAGCAAGCAATAGATCTTGCAGCTTCACGCAATCCAAGTTTACCATATCAATTTAGTAAGCTATAGATCTTGTAAAAAGGTTCAACTACCTGCAAAACAAAGTCAAAAAAGAAGTGATAGATCTCGTAGATTCGCACAATATAGGCTTACAACCTCAATTTTGCAATCTATAGATCTTGCAAACAGAAATACAAAAATGCAATTGAAAATGCATAGAAAATATAAATATGACATTTTTTATTAGTAAGAAACAAACTTATCAAATTCGAAAAGCTAAAAAAAAATAGAAACGCAAGGATTGTACTTGCAAATTTCAGAAAAGAAAATTATTACATCGAAGAAAAGAGAATTATCTACGCCTTGATGCGCGATATGACCCAGCTGAAAACAATTCACTACAGGGGAGGGATTGTGCAGCCTGATATTCCTCAGATACAATATAATCATAGCATCATTTTATATGCAAGTTAGCATGATGGAAGGTTTGGCCTCTTCGTTCCATACGATCAAGATATTTAGCATGATATGCCTTAAAATCAGTTATAGTACCGAACTCTTTGCAATCAAGTTGCATACTCATGAGATAAATGGTTTCTTGATAGCTTTTTTCATATCCTCTAAGTTGCGTATCTCCTCCGGTAGTTAGCAAATATATGACCTGACAAACTCAGATAAATTTATTCTCTGCTCACCGATATTCATAGTTAGATCCCCACGGCCAATGGAACCACGAGACGATGAGGAAAGGGTCTAGAGTTTATCTTTGTAGTCAACGCAGTATTCACAGCAAACTGTTCATCAAACCTACTCTGCCACCCCGCAGAAGAAGTAGAAAGATGAAGACCCTCATCGAGTTTCTTCTTCAGTTGATCCAATAATTGGTCAATACGAGAACACTGCTTATCTATGATCAAGGTCTTCTGATAAGTCTCGCGTGCTTTGTTCACAACAAAATTCTTTGCTTTTTCTTGCTGAACAATCATTTTAACCAAGTTTAGCTGTTGTCGTTGAATAAGGTTATTTTGTTCGGCGCAGAACCCTTTAAACTTACAAATATAGTCTTGTGATTTGCTTATAGTCTTCTTTCATCAGAACTTCATATCGCTAATGCTTAATAGCATATTTTTTAGACGAACACCCAATGACAGCGACCACTCCTGAACACAATTAGGAAGGTTGAGTGAACGCACGTACATACCAATAGATTATAGATCAACTAAACTATGAACAATATCCTTGTAGAGGGATTCAATATGATAACCATTGGGTAAAAATTTGCAACAAGGACAACTCGTAGAAGGAGATGAAGATAACGAACAAACAGGGACACGTCATCCAAGACATAATGGAATAAATTCCAGAGCGAAACCCCCAACACTTGGGAAATGATTGCTGGAGAGCAACTCAAAATATTCCTTGGATAGGGAAGAGGTAGCCTCAATAAGTAAGTAGAGCAACGAGAATTGGGAGATATAAATTGGGGATGTCCCTCAGAACAAACACCAGAACCCAACATATCATGAAGAGTTAAAAAAAATATGGACGATCAAAATATCGAATTCCTGCATATAAATAAATTTCAGAAAAAAATTAGAATTAGCATAAAAAGTTCACATCAAAATTGGTATATAAATACATTAAAAGTATCATTATACGTTACAGACAAAAATATGAATGTTTTTAAGTTAAGCCATAATTATAAAGTTAACTATTATTAGAAGGAGAAGTAGACATATGTTGAATAGCGAGAGCAGACTCCTCTCTGTTCGTTCTGAGCGGGAGCCTCCGTAATTGCATTCACCTCTGAGTTAGAAGATAGCTTAGGTTCAAGAGAAGGAAATGGAAGGCTAGCAAGATAATCAACTTAGAAACCTTGCAGCTCAGAAATAGAGGGCAAGCAAGGAACACAAGCAAGATGTGATAGTAGCGCATAAGTATGTCCACCATCAGAAATTCTACAGATAAATTCATTATTAAGTGCAGTGTTCTGTTGCTCCAGTATTTCCTCGGACTTGGCCAGTGGAGGTAATTTCTTCGCCTTCAGGGTTGGGTTAAACTTCCACGGCTCTACTAAGGTTTTGCATCAACTGACATTGTGAGCAGAACTAGAAACGTCCTAAAAAAATTGAAGAAGGACTTCATTTTAATGAGCCTATCAGCAAGAACTTGGGGGCAGCTACGCGAAGCAGGACCCTTAGTCCGCATCTCCTCCAACTCAGAGCGGAGCCTATTGGCTTCTTCTTCTGTAGCCTGAGCACGTTTCTCAAC
>JAULKJ010184651.1:0-14288 GCA_032355405.1 Rubia balearica
AATTGAAATTTATGGTCAAACATGGTCTGAGAAAGTTGACCAAAAAGTGTGCAGTTTGAAGTGGGACAGAGGGAGTAACATATCAATAAAATAAAAATGTTTGAATTTGACTAATGAACGGTTAACCCTTATTTGGCTTTCTACATGTAAACACTAAAATCTAAATTGACTTTAACTAATCAACTGTAAACCCTTAATTGACTTTTTACATATAAACACTGATAACTAAGTTGACTATAACTAATTAACGATAAACTATTATTTGACTTAATTTGTATATACTAATAAAATGTTTGACTGTCACTAATCTGCATTCAACGTTTACTTGACTTTCTTTACACAAACACTAATAACTAAGTTGATTTTAACTAATCAGCAATCAAATGTTACTTGACTTCTATATATAAACATTAATAACTAGATTGATTTTCACTAATCAACTGTCAATGCTTACTTGACTTTCTATGTATGAACACTAGTAACTAGGTTGACTTTCACTAATCAACGGTCAAACCATTACTTCACATTCTATGTCTAAACACTATTAACTAGGTTGACTTTCACTGATTAACGGTCAACCCTTATTTGACTTTCCATACATGAACACTAATAACTAGGTTGTGTTCCACTAATCAACAGTCAATCCTTACTTGACTTTCTATATATAAACCATAATAACTAGGTTGACTTTCACTCATCAACGGTCAACGCTTACTTGACTTTTTATATATAAACACTAATAATTAGGTTGACTGTCATTGATCAATGGTCAACCCTTACTTGACTTTCTATATATAAACCCTAATAAATAAGTTGATTAGTATAAATAGGTTTACTTTTACTAATCAACATCGAACTCTTACTTGACTTTCTATACATAAACGCTCACTAATATAATTAGGTTGACTTTCACTAATCAACAATCAACCCTTACCTGTATTTCTATATATAAATAATCACTAATAACTAAGCTGACTTAACTAATCAACAATCAAACCTTACTTGACTTTCTATGTATAAACACTAATAACTAGTTTGGCTTTAGCTGATCAACGGTCAACCCCTACTTGACTTTCGATGTATAAACACTAATAACTAGGTTGACTTTAGCTGATCAACGGTAAATCCCCACTTGAATTTTTATGTATAAACACTAACAACTAAATTGACTTTAACTAATCAACGGTAAACCCCCCTTACTTTAAATTATATATCAATTTCTTAATTCAATGTATATATTGATTATCTCAATTTTTTTAATTCATGTTTAAATTAATAGTTTTATTCGCTTATGGATCTTACTTAATTAACCTTTTATAAATTTTTGACCCTCTATATTTTTGTTTTTTAAAATAATTAGATTTTCTTAAAATTTAATCCTGAAAAATAATTTTATTTAATTTGATTAACACTTATACCTATACATAATTAAGTTATCTCCACCTAATTAATTTTTAATTAACTTTTTATAGGCTTATTATTGGCCCAGTAAACTAGCCCAATACAAAAAAACCTTTACCCAACATATAAAATGAAAAATGATGAAAAAGTGAGTCTCTTTACTTCTCTTCATTTGCCCTTCCTCTTCAAGCTCTAAAAAAAATCCTTTTTCAAGGTAACTATCCCCTCTCCAATCCGCCACCATCCGGTCCTGCTCCGTCTCAATACAGCCGTTATCCTCCGTAGATCCAGCCGAGGTAGGCGTAGAGGAGGGCGCAGTAAGCTCATCGATGCAACCCTTTCCTGGTGTTTCTATGTAAGATGTGGATGGTGAGTTTGAATGCGGTGAGTTGAAGATGAATAATGTGAGTGTTTTAGTAAAAGAGATGGACTTCGATTCCTAATAATTTTTTATAATTTGTACTCTTGTCGCCAATGTGGGCTGAGCTGCTTGTGGACTAAATCCTCAGTTCTTGCGGTTGCGGATAAGCCTGATGCATTGTTGTTTGAGACCGTTTCTCCCCCTTATCAGGTATTCGTTGCATTTTTTCTTTTTTAGTTAGTGTTTAAATCCTTAGCTTAAGATAAGAATCAATGGAAATATAAGTTTTAAGTTAACATTGTACCTCTTGTCTGTATATTGCTAATGTGTGAATGCCATTTATGGAATTTGTGTGTCAGGGTACCCTGCTGACCGTGTTTTAGTTATATCCATATTTCGGCATTGAATTGAATGGTCTTGTTTCTTTATTTTGTGATGTTGAGTTTCCTGAGTAATGCTTTGATGCGAAGAGACCATTATGTTTTTGGTGAAGCTTTGGAGCATGATGATGGTATTACCAAATGCTGGAAGTAATTCTCAATTCTTAAAAGATTTGGAGAGCTAGTGATATAAGAATATAACAGTGGTGATGTTTTTTCTGTACAACTATCAGTAGTGAACAAGATGATCATATATCACTCAATACATGTGAAGTTTTGAGTTATAGATGATTAGCTAAAATTAGTCGAAGATGGGATGGAAATCGAAGAAAATGAAATGAAAGTGGAAGATGGCGTATCATGATTCATGGGAAGGAAGAGGCCTCCGGATTTTATTTACTTTTAAAAAAATTGTATTTGACAACTCTAACAAGTGAAAACCATAGTCTGGTAACTTCCTTTTAATATACTATATATCTTTGGCATATTCAGATACCTTGAACTAGGATGCTAATTAAGGTTCCTCTAGAAATCATTAGTTTCTTATGTCTGTTTTGCACTGAATTTACTTATATCTGATTGTTCGTAGTGGTCCATGTTTAATATCCGGAGTTATTATCTCATTGTGTAAGTTTTACTTGATGTCTGAGAAGATAATTGTTGTTTAAAAACTTATCTACCTTTTATAATAGAATACTAGGTCTGTTACGTATACAATATTTCACCATTGTCACCAGTAAACATATGTAAACTAATGAAAATGGCTATGTGTGGTCAACTGTGGAATGAAATTTACATGTATGCTTTAGAGGTGTTTGTATCACAATACTTGTAGACATTTTCTATGTGTTTGTATTTGTTTGTTTTCTTCTTTTAGCTGCAAAGATGATTAAGACAAATTAGTATATGGATATCAGTTTTAGAATGGTAAAAGCTAAGAAGAGCTACGAGATAATGACTTATTGATGACTTGCGTGTAGGGGCATTCTTGATTTGGCATAAACAAGATATTCAACCAAATTCAAATACGGGTTGGCTTGCAGGCTAAATCGAATTTGAATTTGGTCAAAACTTAAAAGGAAACCAAAATTGTGCATATTTTAAGTAAATATCACTTGTATTATATTAGTACCATTTTTTCCAATAGAGTTTCCAAGTAGATCAAAATATAATTCAGTTTATGAATGTTTTAATAATTATTTTTAAAATTTTTGTGTAATGTATAACAAGATTCTTTAAAACTGCTTTAACAGTATATATAACATAAGAACAAGACATGTAATGTTATAATTTTAGTTTTGCACTTGTATATTTGAGAATATCAATTATATTTTTGTGGTGCAAGTCAGAATTTTGAAATTTGATTGTAACTTTAAAAATGAGAAATTTGGAGAAGGTAGTTCGAAACTCAGTTTCAGATTCTGTCATAGAGTGAATTTTCTTAGAATCCAATTTGGTGTTCAACTTGAGGGACAGAAAAAACCAAACATAAGAAGGCGAAGAACTCAAAAACTGAAATGATGGTGTTATACAATCCAAAAAATAGAATGGAACATTATTATAGAATATAGGATTAGTAAATTATTTAGTATCTCAAAGGCATGATTATAAAAGGGATAGAGATCAGCGAGCTTGATTTAATGGCTGCTACCCCAGGGAAGACGTAATTTTTAATGTAGTTTCAGGTTTTTTAATCCCCGATTTATTGTCTCATGTTTTTTTATTCCGGCTTTAGTTTCATGTTTAAGTGAGCTATCTTAGGCTTAAGACTATTAAACTATTTTTTTGCTTTCTATTTCGGTTGTTTATGTAGGTTTTAGTTGAGTGGCCGGAAAAACTCTCTAATTTTCTAGAATTTTTCCCCTTAGATTTCCTGGTGATTCTGGGTATAGGGTGAGTTACTATTAAAGTAATTATTTTTGGAGGCATTATTGAAAATTAAAGAATTTCCATTTTATGTTTAAATGCAAGTACTTGAGTGCAGCGTAGGAGGCTTTGCATGTTTCGACTTCCCCTTCCATCTTTGTATGCCAAGAAAAATGAGCGGAACAGAGTTTTGCACTTCTGCTAGAATTATGTACATATGTAGATCTATGGTAAAAGTTCAAGAGGCTTTGATTGATTTTGGATTTTCTTGTTATTTAGTGTGAACCGTGTTAAAAACTAGGCACTATATTCTTAGTTAATTAGTGATGATTTTATATTTTGTATTATTATTGAATGTAATCATATATTGTGATTTTATCTAAAATTATTGATGTGCCATTTATGTTGAGAATAATTTTTATTCATGTATTAATTAATTATTATTAAATAAAAAGTAATGATTCTCAATATGATCACCATCATCTAAATGTTTTGACCAAATTTTAGCCTTAAAATTTGGTCACTGCCTACCGGTGAAACAAATAGTCAACCTCCTTCGTCACTAAATACTTTAAAGGGATTGGATGAAAATTTACTTGAGTGACCCATTCAATGACTAATACTATTGGTCATCAAATTTTAGTGACTAAACATTATTCGTCATCAATTTTGTAGTGACTATAAGTTTTTGGTCATCATTTTTGTAGTGACTACAAATTACTGGTCATTAAATATAATAGTGACTAAAAGTTTAAATATTTAAGTGACTAAATCATTTTGTCACTGAAACTTCATATGACAAAAAAAATTTGGTCATCAAAGCTACAAATTAGTGACCGTTTCTGGTTTATTGGTGAATATTTTATTGACGAATATATTTCGTCGCTAATATTTTTGACAAAAAAAACTTGGTCTTTAAAATCAGGCGCCATGACCAATCGAAATAATTCGTCACCATGACTTTTTTTATGGAGATAATGTGACCGATCGGTGACGACCCTATTTAGGTCACCAAAATTTATTAGTGATGAAATTCTAACATTTAGTGACCAGAATTAGTCTGTCACAAAACATTTTTTTTTCTTGTAGTGAGGTTATTCTGAAGTGCCTTTATCCAGCGTGCCACTAAAATATTGTGACGTTTTAAAATATCGATATATTTTTGTGAAGTTTTAAGATATGTAGTTTAACTTTAAGTAATGCAAAAGCAGCCGATGACAATATTTAATTTCACTCTCTCTCTAGATATCCCCACTCTCTCCTTTCCTGAGTTTCAAACTAAACCCTAGCAAGGGAGGCCCCCACCGCCACCGACCCACCACCTCCGGCGGGCCCCCAACCCCCCATACCCAACCTACTGTACCGGTAGTTTTACAGATCCTTTCGGAGGTATTTCCAGTCCACGTCTGGGTCGGCGGTAGTTCCAGATCGGCGGTCGGCAGTGGTCCACTCTCCTGATCGAATTGGCCAGCTTTGTTATCAAGGTTACTCTCTTAATCATGAGTATTTCGGTTGCTGCTAGCATCAAACTCGCGACGACGAGTGGAGGTTAGCCCAGTTTTTTATTGATGCGGCGACATCATTTCCACTGGAATATCCTTCGGTGACAGTGGCGAAAAGAGGGTCTGGTATGTTGTTACAGTAATTCTGGTTGTGTAATCCATTCTTGAACATTTACTGGCGAGGCATGGTTGGGATATGGGACTATTTACACTTTAATTTTTTTTCTTTACTTTTTTATTTTAAATTTTCAGGGTGGGGAGCTTTTAATTTTGTTCTGTTTATTAGTGTTTTACTTTTCAAGTTTCTTGTCTTTTCTTTCAGATTAAAATGGTGATTTTAAAATGGTTTTTTGAATTAAAAGTGTCAGGTAGGAATTTGTCTTGTCAATATAGTTTTCTGGCAGCCCGTAGTTCGGTAAAATTATGTTGACTTCAAATTTGATTATCCAAAGAAACTGTGAGGAGATATCCAAGTCAAAATTTTTTAAACAACGAACTTTTGGTGATACAAATTTTCTAAGGATTTAAATCAAATTTGTAGACTTTGAACCAATAGGATATACTGGCCCTTTTATTGTTAATCCAATTTAATGGGTCTTTAGAAACTTTTGGGGACAAGTTAGAGAAAAATTAACGCAATATAAAAAAATTTATATCCACCGATGAAATATCTGTCTTTTAAAATGACTGGTTTTAGTCCCCTACTTTAGGAAATGGATGTCACGGGTTAAATGGAGACGGGCCGGATTTTTAGTTGGGGAGCTTCATAAATTTTGTTTTGATTGTCATAGAAGTTTGATCGGAGGTGTGGACGAAATATTTTGTGTGTGTTTCATTTGATACTTTGCTGTGTTAGTTCTGATAGTAGTCTCGGGTCGAGATTATTGTGGCTACCCTACGACTACACAGTGACAAACACTTATCCTTGATATGCCCTTCTCATTGCCACATAGGCCTTTTCTTAGTATTGTAACGATGATGAGTAACTTTGTGTATCCTTCTCTGCTTTGGCCATTTGAGACCTTAGTTTTGAATTGTATTAACTACTTTGTGCCTCAAATGTAAGCCTTCGGGCACCACTTCATGTAAGCCTTCGGACATCGTTTGATGTAAGTCATTTTTGGCAACAACTGATCTTTAATAGAAAAGGGCCGGGAATCCTATAAATCCGATTAATTTTTTAAAAAGTAATGAAATAGAAGCGTGAAATTATGACATGCAAGAACGCCTAAATGAGTACTACACATGGAAGCCCCGCTCAATTATTCTACTGCTAGAAACTTTGCAAAATGTATGCAGAGAATAAAATAAAGAATTTTCACAATACAATTCAATTCAATCCCCCCCAAAATTTCATTATTTATAATTCAGTGGGCACATTCCCAATATTTGTAATTCACCATGCTAACTTCCAATAACTACTAATCGGCCAAGATAGTTGCAATAACATCACTAAAAGTCCTCATCCTAGATCATAAAGTTCTTGCTGGTCAAAATCCAGGTTAGAGAAATTTGTGGGTCAATTATCTCCCCATTTTTTGCGCAATGCACACATTTTTACTACTAAATTTATGTTTTTTTCCATTTAATTCGTTTTCAGTCAGCTTTAAAAAAAATCATTATGTTGTTACTACTGTCACATGATCATTATTGTAGTTATTATTGTTATGAAGAGTGTATTGTGTATATATTATTAATTTTAATGATCATTATTATTTTTAGTGTAATTCGTTCATTTATGATTTAACATTTTCAATTTTGTTCTATTTAATTCATTTTAAACTTTGCTATTATGTTGTCCTCGTAATTAACAATCATAATTTCTTCTTCAACTTTTGTTCAGCTCAACTCAATTTAGTTCGATTGAAAAATGAAGGAAGGAAGAAGTTGATTTCTACCACTTTATTGAAGCACAATATAAATTAATTTGAGCTTAAAATATTGCATTGTGACAAAAAAAATTGACTTGTTGAGCATACCTAAGGTCCAAATATTTTGAGGCAAGTATCCAGGAATTATAAGGATTTTACAATAATGGATGAGGTGTCATTATGAATAAGATTTTTAAATCAAATCCTTCATTATAATATTAAATCGTGAAATTGTTGCCTTGGTGGCATAAATACATTTTCGGTTAGAATGATTTGTTGGGCATACCCAAGATTGATCTACCAAAATCATAATTTGTGTCATTAAATTTGATTTATGAATAATGGGTTTGATTTAACAAATATTTTTGACTTGTTGGGCATACCCGAGACTGAAGGATTTTGAGGCAAGTATCTAGAAATCATAAGGATTTTATCATAATCGATTATGTGTCATTTTGATTAAGATTTAAGAGTGACTTTTGGTAATGACCAATAAAAATTCTGCTTAAGGAGGCTGACGATTTTAAGTGTGGCCGTTTATAGCCCTTCCACAAGCCTTTACTGGGAATTTTGAGGAAATTATAGAAGTGTTTAAATCTATTGTTATTGATTATGACATTATAATTAGACTAAATTGTTTATTTGGTCTCTAACATATATTAAAATACCATCTTTTGGTCTCCATTCTTAAAACTGCATACATCTGGCACCCAACAAACCCAAAATGATTTGTTTGGTCCCCAATCCCATTTCCGAGCTATTTTTCATCAATACAGGCACACATGACCAGCACGTGCCATAATATTCCTGTATACCCAGGGGTAAAATTATACTAAAACCCTTCCCCAACTCCATGGCCATCTGCATCACCATCGGCAGAATTCATCCCATCGGTGGACTTCATCTCGAAAGCCCTGCCATGAGCTTTTATGATAAAAGGACTGTAAGTTTGCAATTCCTCTTCCTAATTTCCAAGATTCAAAGACTCTGTTTCTGTGGAGCCTACAATGGTGGCGGCGCCTCCGCTGTCGAGCATTGTGGCGAGGCTAAAAGGGACTGAGTCCTTCCTGGATGTGGATTTCTCGGGTAAGAAAAGAGCCCATAATTCGATTGCACAAAGCCGATTGATGAATTCGGTGGAGCTGATGAAGGAGCTTGCTTCAGTACAAGGGAGGCACCGCCGGGTGAAGAACTTCCGAGAATCTCCAACGAGGTTTGTGGAGCTTGAGGATGAGAAATTCTTCATCATGAGCTTCGAATTGGGATCGAAATCGAGGAAATCCGAGCTGGGTTCATGGAAAAATGCAAAGAAACAGAGCATCAACGGTGAAAACCCAAAGAAAATGAAATCATCACGTAAGAGAAAAGAAAGCATTTACGAACAGAAAAAGAAAATATCGTTGTAGTTTTCATTTCAAATGAGCCCAGAAAAGCTATACGTATATGCACATTTAACCATGGATCCTCGCAGGAGGCATACGTTAGCATTGCTGGAGACAGAGTTGCCAACATGGTGACAGAGGCGGGCATGGAGTTGGGGAAGATTATAATTTTACCTTTGGGCATAACAAAATATTATGGAACGTGCCGGTCACGTGGCCTGTATTGACGGAAAACCGCTCGAAAATGGAATTGGGGACCAAACAAATCATTTTGGGTTTGTTTGCTTCCAGCTGTACGCAGTTTTGAGAATGGGGACCAAAATATGGTATTTTAATATATGTTGGAGACCAAATAAGTAATTTAGTCTTATAATTAGGATATGGTGATATCCAATTAGTTATAATTGGTAAAGAGTTACCTACCTATTGAGGTTATCTTGATTTTGTGGGCATACTCAAGGTCACGATAATCAAAGTAGGATTCTAGCCTACTATGAATTCACATTAGAATTCTCGAAGTCAAAATTAAGGGATATTGACTTGGATAAAATAGTGGGAGAAAAATCAAAATTGAGTTATGTCCTATATAATATATATTTTGGTTTTGTTTAGGTGCATGGTAATTTATTTTTCTTTCAAATTTGTTATTTTAGAATTGTCTGCCAATTTGAATATGCGTAAGGTAATTTTTGAGAAAATTGTCACTGGTCCGAATCTCATGGAATAGATCCAAAGTCATAAAATCATTTTAAGGCACGAGAAAATTGCTTATGACCTTGATAACATTTTCCCGGATGCTACAACTGATGAGGTTGATTAAACAATCAAAGGTGTCTTATAGAAACATGTTGATGAATTCAAGAGTTCTTGTTGTCTTATGTTAGCCTCAGTGAGTATTGAGCTACAAAATCGACACATGGACATGACTAGTTATGAGATGCTTATGCATCTTATGTCTTTAGTATCACAAAAAGGCTAGGAAAGAGAGATATAATATCTCTTAGAATATTTTTTTATCTAAGATTGTTGAATGATCATCTGCTTTAGTTTCATCTCATGTGTTGAATATGATAAGCCTCATCGGGAAACTGAAAAATTTGGAATTTTTGTTGCTACATCAGTTAAGTGTTAACTTGAATTTGCTATCTCTTTCTACTAGTTTCTATAACCTTGTGATGAAATTTACCATGAATGATGTTAAACCTACCACTCTAACTCGGTTGCTAAATAGTAGAAGAGTTTGTTAAGAAGAACAAGGAAAATGTGTTATTGCTTGAACTTCCTTCCGACAAGAAGAGATCCAAGAAAACAAAGGACAAAAAAGCTAAGGGCACTTGTTTCCACTGTGGTCAAGATGGACACAGGAAAAAGAACTGCGGGGAATATCTTGATACCGTGAAAGAGAAGAAACTTAAAAAAAAATTCTATTTTAGGAATATGTTGATTGAACAAATCTTTTAACTTCTATAAATTGGGTATTTGATGCCCGTTATCATATTTTTTGAAATATGTAAGACCTATAGAAGACTAAGAGATTGGTGATGAATAAATGGACTTACAATGGAGAATTTGTTGCTGCTTAGACTGTAGGAACATTTAGTATTTCTTCACTAGATTGATTTTTATGAATTCAACATTTGTTGTTTATTCACAACATTTATTTTGAAGAATGTTTTTCCATTTCATGTTGCTTTGGTTAATTCACAATAAGGAATAATTGTTTTTCTCTGTCTTGCGTTACTTAATAGCAAATTATGTATTCTTGAGTCATATCTTATTTCAATATGAACACAAAGAGATTCAAAGATAATATATTGAGAAATTTTTCCTACAAAATTGTAGACTTATAAACTAGAATGTATGTAGTTAAGCTGCATAAGATGCATGTTTTTAGTTAGTTGACTATAAATGATTAACAATGTATATATTGTTTATGCAAGTAAAATGACCAAATTATCCTTCAAGTGGGAGGGTATAAATTCTACTAAATACTAGGTCTAACACATGTTGATGAATACAAACTCAGGTAAAGTTGGGAAATTATTCTGTACTTAAAAGTGGTCTGATGTATTTATCGAAATACTTTTCTAAATTATTTGAAAATTTAGAAATATAATGTGAAGTACTTGATTATCTTAATGAGCATACATATATTATTCATTGAACAATTAGCCATGTGATTTTAATTTTAAAACCATTTTTAAACATGTTTTAATACGTTTTTGAGCTTGTTCAAACTTACAAGATCTAGCTTGATATGAAATATTTGAATAAATTGTTTATTTCACATATATTTAGTGAGAGAAAATAGAACCTAGAGAAGTTCTTGACCCACAAACTAGTAGTCAATATGTGATAAGTTACGCTTATATGATAAGAAATAATTAGTATACAAGTTTTACTTATGAGTATACAAAAATTAAGTGCGAGTGTCATAGTATTTTTCATGTGATGAATATATATGAGAAATGATCCTTAACCGTGTTAAGGATTATATTAGTAATTTCTTGTTGAAATGGTAAAGGAAAAGTGGTTCTTCAGTGTTTTGGGTCTTTATTAGCATTATAAATATGAATTATGCCAATTCTTATGCCTCCGCTGAATAGTTATACATTTTTTTAATGCAAAAAGATCAAACATTCTAGATTTTTTGTGTTATGAGTAACACTAGTATTTTTCAATGATGCTCGAGTGTTGACAAGTATGAAACACTAATTCATTAAGATGATACTTAGTACTTGAGAAGTATTAAGGGGTGATTAGGAATGCCAACGATATTATGTTGCTTGATAGGTACAAAGGATTAATCTTTTTAGAGCAAAGTGCAGATATAACCCTACATAATTGAAGAAAGTGCAGATATAACCATACTATTTTCGAAAGTGCAAATATAACCCTACATAATGAGATAAAGTGCAAATATAACCCTGTCTGGTAACTTTTAGGCGGACCACTGGCGGATCGCCGCCGGACTACTGCGGGTCGCTAGAAAATTGTGTTTTCCGGTGGCCCGGCGGTGGTCCGGTGGAATTCTCACCAGAAGGTTATATTTGCACTTTCTTCAATTAGTTAGGGTTATATTTGAAGTAAAAATTATTTCAGGGTTATATTTGCACTTTCTCAAATACATAGGGTTATATTTGTATATTGCCCATATTTTTATTCATGAGATTAATCGGATTACGAGAATATGGCCTTTTGTAAATTATCTTTTATGCATCTATGATATGACTATTTTTTCATTTTAATACTAAGTACTTGGATACTATTAAAATGCAAAGTTCTTAGAATAATATGTTTGTTATTCTTAAATTTCCCTAGTCATAGTATTAGCATATAATAAGGGCATTGTTAATACGAATAGACTAGCTTGAATCATGACACATGAGTGAAAAGTAATCTTTACACTTGAAATTATAAAGAGTATATTCTGTGTGGAAAGTTGTGCTCTAACCCTTCTCGTACTTGGTCGTAAATGACTCTGTGTAAGCATAGATTGATATTTTATAATTAATATTGGATTCATCACCCCTAATGGGAGAGTATATCCTAGATATGGCCACTTGTTGGAATATTAACTCAAAATGTTTACAAATGATCTAATAAAGTTCAAAAGGTTCTAATTTTAATAGGAGGGAGTTGAATTCGGGAACAAGAAATTATTAGTACATGAAAGAGTTAGCACATAACCTTAATCTTATACTAATAAAGGATATAGTATGGCAAACAGATATTTATTACATGGAATCTGTTCATGGATAGGTGAAGTCGATCATTTTACTTATTCCTGAACACTTGGGTGGTCATGATGCCTTGCTAAAGGCCAATTTTGATCTATAAATATAATGATGAATTAAGCTGTTAATTTGGTCAATTCTTAGAAATACCATGACTAAATATTGTCTTTAGTCCAAGTGGGAGTCTGTTGGGTTTTTTACTCATGCCAATAGAATTTCTAAATATATATTTATTGCTAAATGTTTAGGAACCTGAAAGGTTGACAAACAATATAATTTGTTATTGAGGTTGTAATGGATTAATAAGATATTGAATCCATAAAGGCTAATTGGAAATTATTTATTTATGGATTATTTGATAAACAAGATAAATATGGACAGAGTATTGTAAATGGTAAGAGTTACCATTCCTCATAATCAATATTAATTTGGATGATCAATGCTGACTATAATATTCCATCAATCAGCATCAACACGATTAATATGATTGATATGAATGAAATGTTAATATGATTGATATGAATGAAATGTTAATACTAACAACAGTTACATATATTGATATGACTATGGTATTAACTTCTCCTTCTACTGCCTCTATAAATAGGCCTACATTCAGCTTCACAATATACATAGATTACTCTAGAAATAGTTCTTTGAGTGTTTTAGTAGAATAGAACTGACACTTTAACTGACTGTCTAATAGTCAAATTCGTGTGGATACATTCAGAGATCGGACCCATTGTAAAGTATCTCAATGACATCATCAAGCAAAGTATCTCATTGGCGATAATCTGGTAATTATATTTATGCATTATATATAGGGTAAACGACTTTAGTGGCCCCTTAAACTATAGTCATCGTTCACCTTGGGCCCCTTAATTTTTTTGAATACTTTTGGCCCTTCAACTAACATAATTGTTAAGTTGTGGCCATTTTGTTTGGTAAAACTGTTAACTCTGAAGTTTGGACCGTTAATTGGGTAAAATTTGGGTTCAAATGAGGGTAAAAATGACTTTTCATCTTTATTATTTAAAAATATTGGCCCCTCCATCTTTTAAATTACAATCTCTATCTTTTTATTTACAATCTAGCCCTATCTTTTTAATTTACAATCCAACCCACCCCCATCATTTTCTTCTTCGTCTGCACCCCCTCAATGGCCTAGATTCCCGATCGAGATCTCTTCGCAAGACACAATCCAACCCCAACCCCAGCAATCAAGATCCCCTCTTCTTCGATCGGGAACATTTATCCTCTAAATCTTCACAAGAGAGAAAGGACGGTGAACATAATGCCTATAGCTCCAGTTGCGAGCATTACTGTTATTTCCATCAACAAAGGGTACCTCAAATACAGAGTTGCCACTACCATCTCCAATCTTCCAAGCATAGGTTCATGTATATTAGGACAAAGGAAACTTTTGCACACACCACAACTAAACTCAATGAGTTAAAACCTTGAAAACAGAATACACTCTTCCAAGCTAGATGCTTTACAAGATTTTAAAAAACAACTCTATAAGAGGGTTCCAAATGGTAGAGTTCAAGCATCACCAATTACTTAGTTAACCAAACCATGAATTAACTCCCACAAATTTAAAGCTCCAATATTCCTAGAGTCCAGAGAGCAGCCATGACACAATAAGCACCGAGTTTGACGGAGTTAGTTCATAAACTCAAAAAACAGAAACATGGCTTTAAGGAGAGCTTTATTTTTGTGGGGTGGTTTTCCCCCAAACCGGATGCTGCATGGGGTTGTCATGGGGGATGGATGCAAATTAGGGAGGGC
>JAULKJ010184756.1:0-23805 GCA_032355405.1 Rubia balearica
CAATTCCATAAATATAGGGATTCTTCCATAATTCCATAATGCTTCCATGAATTAAATATCGCATTATTACCAATTAGCATAAATCAAAACCGATGCAATATTTTATTCCCTAATATGCCGCAAATCCTTCTTTCAGCCTATGTTCCAACATGGTAAGTTTTTCTTCATAAGTTCACAAATTACCAATCAATAAATCATGACCTTACACTAAAAATGTCGGAATCAAACATTCATCTAATTCTGCAATTAACATAAAGGGAGCTGAAATTGTTGGTCATGTAGGGTAGTTACCATTTTGTCAATTGCCTATGTTTCAGTGGTCATTTTGTTGGTTGCCCATGCAACTTCCAGAGGCAATATAATTTGAAGTTCTTAGCTCTCCTTATGATCTCTCAACCCTTTTCTGAACATAATGAAAAGGTGCAAAGGAAGCAGAAAAAAGCTTAAGTTCTCTCATCTTTACAAGCACATCACCAGCACCACCAAAAGAAACAAGCAAACTCACCATTTTCAGACATCACACCACCAATTCAAAAGTGGGCTGATTTGAAGGGATGAATTGGTGATTCAACTCTCGGCTTTGGAGGATACTGGTAATTTGACCAAAATATTACTTTTGCATCAATATTTGGGCCCATTTTGCAACATTATTAGTAATTCAGCAGCTGATTTTAAAGGATGTATTTGTGATTAAGGTAAAATATTATTTTTGCATAAAGATTGAACCGATTTAGGGTGATTGATTTGCTCAAAGGATGTATTTGTGATTAAATCGAAATATTATTTTGAATAAAGTGGCAAAATAACTCCGGCTTTATTCTGAAAGTGTCAATATAACCCTGTAAAATAAAAAAATGTCAAAATAACCTTATCTTTATGAAGTATGTGTCAGTATAACCCTCAAATGTGTTGACTTCGATTGTCAACCAGCATTTTGGTCGAAAATCAAGAAAATTATCATTTTGTCCTTGGATTAAAAAATAAGAAAAGGAAAAAGACAAAAACAAAAACACATTTATTTCATCTTCCTTCTTCCTTTCTCCTTCTTTTCACCGCGCCAAACCCGCTGACGATATTTTCTTTTCGCCGTGCCAAACCCGTCTATCTCCTTCTTCTTTTCGCCTCTCCGAACCCGCCGAAGGTAGAATCCACCACCCACCGACGAGTTTTTCTTTTCACCACGCCAAACCCCCCGCGACCTTTTCTTTTCGCTGCGCCAAACCTGCTTTTCTCCTCCTTCTTTTCGTCGCTCCAAACCCCGCGGCTGAAGAAAGGAGGAAGAAATGGGGGAAGAAGCGGGGGAAGAAAGGGCAAAATTGTAATTTTATGTTTCTTATTTTTTAACTTTTTAAATAGAAGGGTAAAACTGTTATTCTGGCGATTTCCGGTCAATTTTACAGTTGACATTTCGGCTAACGAAATTCAGAGTTATTTTTGCACTTTCAGATTTTACAATGTCATTTATGCACTTTCAACCAAAACATAGGGTTAAAAACACATTTTCTCCTAAAATTATAGAATAATAAAATAATTTAATTGTAATATTAAATTAAGCAAAGTGCAGATATAACCCTACATAATTGAAGAAAGTGCAGATATAACCCTACATAATTGAAGAAAGTGCAGATATAATCCTACTATTTTCGAAAGTGCAAATATAACCCTACATAATGAGATAAAGTGTAATTATAACCTTGTCCGATAACTTTAAGCCGGACCACCACCGGACCACCGCGGGTCGCCGGAAAATTGTATTTTTCTGGCGGTCCGGTGGTGGTCCGACGGTGGTTCGGAGGTGGTCCAGCGGAATTCTCATCAGAAAATTATATTTACACTTTCTTCAATTAGTTATGGTTATATTTGCACTAAAAATTATTTCATGACTATATTTACACTTTCTCAAATACATAGCGATATATTTGTATATTACCCTAAATAATACTAATGCCCCTGGCGGCATTAAGTAACGCAGCAAGCACTATGTCATTTTCTAATCAATAGTGTCTGCGCTCAACTAAACAGTAGTGTCTGAAATCGGGGCAGAATTATTATTTTTTGGGAGATAAGGTAAGAGTAAGTAGTACAACAGTTTCTTGAAGTTTTTCTAGGAAATAAAACTCAATATTTTCTATATATATTTTGACTCAAATCCAACCTATTCCTTATTTTACATAATTTATCATTTACTACACTGTAGTTACTTTTTCTATTTAAAGCTAATAGTTCATTTTTAATCATTTCAAATTATATTACTCCCTCTGTCCCTGTCATATCTGCACATTTTTTTGTCAATTTTCTCAGCACACGTTTGACCATAAATTTCAACTAGTATATAGGCACAAATATCTTCATGTGAGATATAGTTGGATTTCCTGTATCATTTAGTTTTTAAATATCAAAATTTAAGACATTATTAGTATACGTAACTAAAGTTATCGGTGGTCAAATATGACTTGAGAAAGTTAATCAAAAAGTGTGCAGATATGACTGGGACAGAGGGGGTATAAAATTTAAGTTACTTTAAAAACAATCAATATAATAAATTTTGAACTAAAATTTTGATGTTAATTAGAAACTACTTTCTTTTCGTATTCTTTAATACATTCATCCCGTATAAAAATTCAAAAGAAATTCAAAAAAATTATTAGCAAAAAAAATTTAATTCCAATCTTCTAAACATGTAATTATTGACAAAATCCTAAAACAAATATAAATAAGTATCTCACATGAACTTGAGATTGTAGTAATTTTCTCTATAAAAAAAATTGTTGGAAGTCGAAGAGACTTTTTTAGTAGGAATAGAAGAATGGGGAAATATGAGCCTAAATTTTTAATAGAAAATGAATATTGTATTATGATTTAATGCATTCAATTTTCATTCCCTAATTTTTTTTTCGCTTTCTAAAAATATAGGAAAGAAATTCTTATCTCTCATCAAAATCACTCAAAATCACTATTTTATGTAATGGGATAGGCTATTTTATGTAATCTGAAGTTGTTGGATCTGGGAAAAAATGTAAAATCTCTATAATCAATGAAAATTCCTATTATAGGGATATTGTTGGGCTTGCTCTTAAAGTGAAGCCTCTAACAGTCTGAAGTTTTTTTTTTTATCTTTACCATTTAATTATGTGTTAATTTAAGAGAAAAATAAAGAAGAACAACACTGAAATTTTAAAATAAAATAAAAATATGAGAAGTCTTATGTTAGATAGACTATTCTAAATAACACTCGTGCTTTGAACAAATGAGAATTTAAATATTATTACATATCATAACATTTAATTAATTGATAAAATATTATCCCCTCTGTCCCATTTTGAACTGCAATTTAATTATTCATTTAGTCAAAATTTCCTAACTTTGACCCTAAAATTGAATTAGTATATATTTATAAATAATGTTGTGTGATACATTGTTCAATTCGTTATAAACTATATTTTAAAATATTAAAAAAATCATGAATTTTAATTACCCTTAATGAAAGATATTATTGTCAAACATTTTTCAAGTCAACTGTTAAAAGTAAAAAAGGTGAAACTTGAAATTGGACGAAAGGAGTGATAAACATCAGTTTAGCAAAACAACATTATTGTCATCAGCATTGCATGCATTCAGAATCCATAGAATATGAAAAATGATCAAAGTTTTGAATATTTGATTGTAATATCATGCCAGATAAAATTATTATTTTTATTATCACTGATTTTTTTATAAAATTTATAAAATATTTAAATTAGATGATAATTTTTCCTAATTAAGATTTTGTTCAATTGAGTTATAGATGTCCTTATTCTTCTTCCATTATTTTTTTATAAAAAATATTTAGAATAATTGATAATATTGTGTTGTTTTTACAACCATTGTCAATGATTTATTTCAGACTAAAAAGACATTCTAGAGGTCATTTTTTATTTTAGAAAAATCTATGGATGGCCCAAAAAAAAAATTCACGGTCAACGAATACTATACTCCGTACATCATTTTTTTAAGAAACAAACCTAAAATAAAAGGTTGGACATTTTTGGCAACACCAGTGGCAAAACAAGATTCAAATAAATAATAATTAAAAAAATTACACACGTTAGTTATGAAACTTTTAAATTAGTAGTATTGTCAGTAACACATGATTAATTATTGAATTAGAAAATATAAAATATGAAGTTTTAAATATTAATATGAAGTCTCATAGATATAAATAAAAATCAAATAATCTTAAAATGTCAATATTTAAGTTAAAATTTATGATAATGTAAATTTAATATTTAAATGAAAATATATTATAATATATAAATCTTAGTGGTAAAAATATAATTTAAAAAAAATTATTATCACTTATTAATACTCCATTTCTAAAGATTATGATTAATTAAGAAAAACTAAATAAAGTCATTTCTAAAGATTATGATTAATTAAGAAAATTGTGATTAATTAAAGAGTATGTACAAAAATATGTCATTTTTAAAGATTAATTAAGAAAAAGTAAATAAAGCCACAGTAGAAAATTTGTAAATAAAATTTACAGGGTATTAAAAGAATGAAAGGATTTAAAAATAAAAAAAATTCAGTGCTACATTTAATATTTACCTAAAGCATTTTATACTGATCGTTTTCTCAAAATTAATATTTATTAGAAACACATATATAAATAAAATAGTATACTCCATCTATTATTCTATATTTTAACATGGATATTTTAAATATTTTTGTAAGGAAATTCAATAGCATGGAAAGAGTTAATTGCAGAGAGTTTAAAAAAAAGGAATAAGTAGGTGTAAATAATTCACTTATTATCATGAAATGAAATTTGATAGTGTTAAAATGATATATCATTAAGGAAAGTGTATAAATGTTGAAATAAATATTATAAAAAAATAAGCATTATGAAAGAATTTCCATAACAAATGAAGATTGAGAAAAGAAAACAATCCACTTGACAAGAATGTGCATCCTCCTAAACGGGATAGTATTAGTTATCATCAGTTAAAAAGCATTAAAGTATAAGAAGAGTATTGAAAATCTTGGGAAATATGCCTGCAGTAAATTGGGGATTAACTTTAAAGAATATTATATTTTTAATTAATTTTTTATGGTTGATGTGCCAAGTTTTGAAAGTGTCACTGGTCAAAATTTTGTGAAAACTGATGTGGTTAAATGTAGAGGTGTCACTTAACCAAGAAGTTGCTCTTTTAGCATATAGTATAGATAATTGTTATATCAATCACGAAAAATTATAAGTTGTTAATCAGAAAGACCTTGGACACCATTTACAAAAAAAATTATAGCGTGCTAAACTTCATTCCTTTCGTTGGACCTTGGACACCATTTACAAAAATAAATTATAATGTGCTAAACTTCGTTCCTTTTGTTGGACCTTGGACACCATTTATGAACTCGGAAGCTTCACCATTTTCGAGCTCGGAACATAAGGCGGAGGTGCATTTCATCTCTTTAAAAAACTCATTTAGGTTCCGAATTTGGCCCATGTTTTCGTCCCCTTTCTGTCAATTTGTGGCTCAAATTTTATTTAATTGTCACTCATTTCCAAATTCGGAACATGTTTTGTGTCTAACGTTTCCGAGTTCGAAAATAAGAATCAGATCTACGGAAAATCATAATGAAGGAGGTTGTATCCACTTATGGACTCGGAAGTACTATCTTCTCTTGTGGTAAAAAAAATATTTAATTTATATTCCCGGCACACAAAAAACCTCGATTCACAGCTGCAAATGTAACATAATACACGATAGCATCTTGTGCCTTTACAAAAATCTATAGATAACTCTAACAAGCAATAATCTATAGATAGGCATAGAAATAACTAGAAATATATTTTGATATTTTTAAACTTCAATATCTATCTAACTTATGCTACTCTAGCAATATCGGAATTCCTTAGTGTTGTTGATTGATTGAGGATTACATGCATAGCCAAAGAATTTCTCACATTGTTAATATCATCTTGCGAATAGGGTTTTGAATCCTTTTGGAAAATGTGATAATAGCAAATATTTAGAAAGTTCAGTTAGAAAGATTACTAGAAACAAATGTACACTTACCTTGTCAATTTCAAGTAAATCTTCGGGGACTTCTTGAATGCACTCGGTCGCGTATAACATGACGTAATAGCCGCACTCCCATGTTTTCACTTGTTTCTTGTACTGTTTTAAAACAACATAAGTTCTTAAGACTGTTATTCCAAATGAGTAGAGTATATTAAAAAAATATTGATGGCCCACCTTATTTTCGACCACTTCTAAAGTAGTTTTATTTTGGTTGCTAGTGTCCTTCATTGCAAATTCTAAAATATCAACAAATGCATCCAGCAGTAGGAAGTTCATAGGATCTATCCAATACACGCGCTTATATGTGGGAACAATAAAAATCAATCTCCAATGGTTCCTGAATACGAAATTTTAAATTATCTTCGAAATTTGCGGAAATGATGTTGGTAAATGAGTTGAACATTGTAAGTGTAACATTTTGATGTATGACGCATTGAAAAAATTCTTATCCTTTCGGCCTAGGCATTTGCAAATGTAGTCGATCCTCTCTTGCTTCGTACAACCAATTTCTTGAATTTTCACCGGCACATGTGTCAAATCCATCTTTCTTTTGATTATTGGTAAAAAACATGTACCTTGAGAATTTGAATTTTGTCATTAGTTGTAATAATGTCTAAAGTAATATGTATTGAATTTGAAATATAATTATAAAAATTACTCGCAAGGTGTAGATCAACATCATCGTTTGATGAACTTTCTCACATCTCCACAGGTCTCCATAATACAATGATTCATGTTTGCATCCAAATACGCATTCATTTCCCAAGAATGTATATGCTGACTTTCGAAGTGAGGTGAGTCTCGAAAGATGTGTGTTCTTGCAAATGGAGGTCTAACCTTAGCTGGCATTGTTGGGACCGATTTGGGTGTTCCTTTGACCGGTCTTGGTGTTGTTTTCACCGGTTTAGCTAATGCAGGTAGTATTTCCTTCAAGTGTCAATCCTTTACGGGATCAGTGTGTATAAGTCGACGAGACCAAAGAAGGAACATTCCCCATGCAGGTCCAACTTTCTTGTATTCTCCATACGGGATTGGTAAAGAAGGGCCCATCACCAACAGATTCTCCAACAAAACCCTAGAAAGACCATCTGCAATAGGTACCAAATGATGTTGTTTCATTAACTCGTGCAAAAATTCATTGGCTACGTGGAGTGGTCTACCGTCTGTGTCTTGGTCAATGTATATCTCACACGGACATTATTTCTACTCCCCCACAAAAATATGTTAAATATGAAACTTAATTTTTAGGAACATTTTGAAGAAAATAAAATATGTACCTTTTTCACTTGCTAGGATGGCATTGTCGAGGTTGTAGGGTTTATTTCTTGGAGTTTGAACTATTGACTCTCGATTGATCTCAACATATCCGGGAGAATGACGTGATCCCCTTAATGGCGAAGTCCAATCGGGCATCAAATCATCTAAATTATCTGGAAGAACAAGCACCACGCCCCTACCACATCCCGGGTGGTCTGGTTTTTCCGTAGATTCACAAGGATATTGTGCTTATCTGTTGGAATGAATTGCCCTTGAAATTGACCATTCTTCAATTTTCCCTAAGTACAAAAAAATAAAGTGTTTGTTAGTACGTGATTATTTAAAGTGTTTCTATAGAATAATAAATTCACTTAAGCATTTAGCATGTTGGGTCGACAAACACTTTTCTAACTTGTTGAATATCAACGAGGTTAACTCTTTCCTAGCCATTCTACGTTCTAATGTTCTACAATGAGTTTGTGCTATTCCTACATCCTCTGATCTGTCATCCTCATCCATACCATGGTCCATTGTTTGGGATATTTCCATTTCGGAAAAGTGAAACCTCATCACGAGTCATTTTCCTAGACATTTTGTATGCTACATTCACAAATAAATCAAGAAATTACTAAACCTAGCTTGATTATAATTTCATTTATAAAATATTAGAAATTTCATATATAAGAAAACCAATGTCCACTTAAACCCTAATCAAATGACATGCACAACACATATCACAAATCATTGACATTAAAGCAATTAACCTTTCTCAAACTCTAATATCTTCATATTTAATCAATAAAATTGAAGCAATAAACGTAGGATTTAATCAAACTATTACGTAGCTCAAGAAATAAACCAAGAAACAAACCTAGGATCCATCCAAATACAATATTTACTCATCCACAACAATGAAGCAACCGAGACCCTAACATAATACACAAACGAAATTGATAAAAAAAAAGCCCTCAAATCAAGTGTAGATGAAATGGAATTGAAGGTATGGCTTGGGAGGTTTTTGGAGGTGAAAATTTGTGGAAAGTTCGCGGGGGTTTTTGAAAGGGTAGTAAATGCCCTTATGAAACCCCCTTTTAAACCTTTTTTCACGAGTGAAAGCAGTTACGAACTCGAAAAGGGTAGGGGATCTTCTTCTGAACTCGTAAACTACTCCTCTCTTCTAAAATGAAGGAATAAATCACTTCCGAGCTTAGAAGTGGTATTAATTAAAAAAATAGGCTATTAAACAAATAGATTGCAAAAAGACCCAACATTATCCCATTCAAATGTCCCCAAATGCAACCCCAGATTCAGAATTCTCTAATTCACAAACACATCACCAATTTACAATGATCTGTAAAAGCACAGGACATAGGTTAAAGGCGAGGGGTCAGAGTCATCGCCGGTTAACTGAAATCAATCCATCCCCAAAATTATTCAATGAACATGTCGAGCAGAGGTGTGTATATTTCTCGATGAAATTTTTTATTAATTCTAAGGCTATATTAGTTTTTCGAGTTCGTAACTGCTTTCACTCGTGAAACAACAGTTACGAACTTGAAAAGGGCAGGGGAGCTTCTTCTGAACTCGTAAACTACTCTGCTCTTCTAAAATGAAAGAACGAATCACTTTCAAGCTTGGAAGTGATATTTATTAAAAAAAAAGGCTATTAAATAGGTAGATTGCAAAAAGACCCAACATTCTCCCATTCAAATTTCCCCAAATGCAACCCCAGATTCGGAATACTCCAATTCACAAACACGACACCAATTTACAATGATCTGTAAAAGCACAGGACATAGGTCAAAAGCGAGGGGTCAGAGTCATCGCCCATTTACTGAAATCGATCCATCCCCAAAATTCTTCAATGAGCATGCAGAGCAGAGGTATGTATATTTCTCGAAGCAAAAAGTTATAATTCTAAGGCTATATTAGCTAGTGACATTAGTAAATTCAGCCTAGACTACTTGCTTGCCCTAATTAAAGTTCAATATTTAGAGAAATTTCTATGTATGAGTGAGCCTGTTCATCTTGATGAGCTTATACAGTTTTACGCCAATTTGTGTCAAAGTAAGAACAATCATGATATCACGAAGGTGAATGGAAAACAATTGCTATAACTAAATATACAATTAATGCAACCATAGATTGCCCCTACACGACCACCAGAAAATTAAGACTCGATGATCCCTATGGTCCCTTAGAAATTTATTACACAAAGTATTAGTCGTCCATAACCGACACAATCCCACTATGTCCAGTCATGATGGGTAAGAAATATTTGAAGGGGGTAGAGGCTATCGCGGTCCAAGCAAAACGTTATGACATTAGTGTGTTGACAATTGAGCAACGTCTCATTTATGAGTGGACATGTTTGAACTTTTTTTCCCATGGGTGCCGACGATTGTAAACCTCATGCTGGTTTACTATGTTATGGAGGGTGTCAAGATAAACCCCGACTTCACCATAATCTCATTATTCCAAAAGTCCGTGAACACAAAGAAGAAGGATCTTCTGTATTGTGGTCTAATCACCGTGATGCTCAAAAGGCAGGAGTGTAGCTATGAAATAGGTCTCTCCGCAAAGATTATTATAATAAGAGTTGGTTCCAGCACAAACAGCATAAACAAGGATTCGATAACAAGTGGGAGTAAAGTTCACAAACCGGTCAAGCAGCGAAGAGTACTAAGAGAGCTTGCGGGGTGACCCTTGATATAGCTAAGGCATCAAACTTCCGTGAGTATATACTAACATATTTTTATTTCACTACATTGTATGATAACTTTAAAATTAAATTTATTTTTTGTTGTTTGTGTTTAATTGACAGGACCCTGGGATGGATGGAAGGAAATGCTTGGCAAGTATTTTGACTATCTTCACGCGGATGTGACCAAAACGTACAAGTTGTTGACCCAAGTGCATTCACAGCATGTGATATTCATGGAATCCCAAGACCTTCACCTACAATTGAGCGAAGATGAAGAGCCACCTAACTTCGATTCGGTCTTCTCCGAAAGTAACGGTGATGGTGATAACAATAGTGATGCGGGTGGAGATGACGAGAATGCTAGCGTTGGTGGGGAGACCAAATTCTGAGAGAGGAAGTGGGCGAAGAGGAGGCAGAAGACTTAGACATTGAACCAATGCTCCAAGAGGTGTAACAAGGAGGATTTTTTTGTCAACAAATGTTTGGAATGATTTTATTTTGTTTTAGATGGCTTTGTATTGAATTTGGAATTTTATGGCTTTCTTAGAATTGATTCTCATGTTTGGAATATGATTTTTCTGAGTTGACAATTCAATTTTTATTGATTCGCTCTATGTTAATGAATATGGTCAAGCGAAAACGGTTTTTTGAACTTGTTCGATATGGATTTGAACGTCATGGAGTATATGCAGATTTAAAACATCTAATTCACGTTTGTCAAAATGACCACAAGAGCGAAAAAATATATTGAGCTCGGAAGCTTGTCATAGCTTTATAATTTAGGAACTGGAATTCTTACGAGCTTGGAAGATGTTCGGCTCCATATGACCAGAAGAGCGGAATGAGTTTACGAACTTGGAAATGGTACTTCCGAGTTCTGCTATGGTTTTCGTCCTCTCTCGAGGTAGACAAATGGAGAATTAGTTTTTTTTAATAAATAGCTTCCAAACTCTGAAACTTTTTAGCTCTTAAATAGAAAGAGCTGATTTCTGCTTTTAGAACTCGGAACTCAATCGACCTATAAAAAAATAGAGAAAGGGTTATTTTCATAAAAATCCCCAAATCACTAAACCCTAGCCTCCTTATGAACTCGCAAATGAACCTAAACCCTCTAATTAAAAATACCTAAACAACAAGACCATGGCTAAAGGATGAGCAAGCCGTGGAATGGAAAGATCTCAATCCACCAGTCACACTCCTCACGTCGATGAAGCAAGGTACGTCTTGACTTTTTCCCAAACTCCATATGAGGCCTTGCGTGATAAGGGAAACTACTTGATTGTTATATTGTGGACTTTAGTTAATATCTAGAAATAGGATTGGCTGGCCCACTTTCGCATTTTTGTGAACAACATGTTGAGAGATTGCCTTTGAGTAACGAAAGCGCCTACTTTGATTTGACTTGTCAATTTTATGCAAATTTGCAAAAAAATTGGAAATGGGGACTACGAGACTAGAGTTGGGGGGTTGACATCCCGATTAGCCAATGAAATATTAATAAATTGTTAGAATGCTCTTATCTAAATCCAAAAAGTGTATTTCTGGAGGATGTAGAAGGTCCGTTGGATGATGTTTACCATAGGTAGAAGTGACTGTTACAGGTAGATTACCCCTAGGTTGACCTCGTGGATTATAGTTACAGTTATTTCCAGCGCAATAAAGCAGATTTAGGAAAGCCAGAAACTCTTAGTCTCACTCATTTGACTATTGACCAACGGATTACCTATGAGATCATTGCTAGAAGTTCGATTCCCTCGGGCGGAAACATAACCCGTCCTAACTATACCACACTCATTTTATTATATTACATGACTGAGGGTAGGAAAATTAACATGGGGGCAGCAATATTTAGGCATATGTTCTGGCTTTCCACCTCAAGGAAAGTGGTCAAGAGCCTCATGTACGGGAATTTGATCCCCCTCATATTGAAGAATATCAAGGATTGACTATTAGAAGGGAGGAAAAATGTCTAAATTATTTTGACAAGACTTACTTTGAAAAGAAGAATTGGCAGTTGCGCGATCGGAAGTGGTTTCATAAGACAACGGAAGCTTCCGAGGAAGTAAGAGGCCATGAATTGAGGAAGGTTAGCAACATTTTAGTTTTATTAAATTTCTTTTATATATTATATTGACCTTGTATTACGCTAATTATTCTACTTGAACATATGTAGGTACAGAAAAGGCGTACTTGAAAGGTTTCAACGATTGTTACAAATGGATGCGCAAAGAATTATGTGTCATTGAAGACAAAAATTTACTTTATGGAAAAATCACAGCGAGCCTACGAGCACCACCACACGTTTACCTCCTGACCTTGACTTGACCGATCTACTTCCACGGGCGACATTGAAGATGATGAAGCATGGTATTTTGGATGAACTAATATCGTGACCACTATTTTATGTTATTAGGAATGATGTACTAGTATTACAATGAATGTTACTTTTATGATGCCTTTTAATTTCTTCTTAAGTTATGGATTAGCCTTTATATAATGATGATGGTAGTGATTTAATCTTAGATAAATTTGTTCACTACTAATGTTAATTCAAGATGTATACAAAACTCGAAGAATCACATACAACAAATTGTACAACATTACTTCTACTTCCTTTTCCTTACCACCTTCTTCAATTTTCTTTTTCTTCGGGTTATCTTAATTTCGACCCACATACCTTTATCGTGATCCCTGCGGCCAAGAAAATTGTGCAAAATCACATCTTTAGATCCACCACTCAGAGTATGTTACCCTAATCCAATGATTTCCTCTAATTCATTTTCTTTGGCAATAGACCGTTTCCCTTCAAAAAAAAGTATGCTACCTGGGATCAACAAGATCCCTAACATAAAATACTTGGTGCTCTTGAGACGTCAATATGAATGGGTTGTCATTACAACCAACCCGAATTCTGTCGACAAGGGTGAAGCCTATATCCTCGATTCACTATCCATTGTTAATATCCACCCACTGATATTTAAACACAAGCACCCACATAGTGACATTGTCAATCTCCCAAATATTAGAAATCGTCTTGAAGCAACAGTACTTTTGAGCATACATTGGATTGTTCTCACTCCAAAACCAACATGCAAAGCTTCGGACATGAGAGACACTCCATTGTTCTGATATAAACTCTTATCATCCACTGATTTCATAGAAAATGTGAAATCATTGACGTCATAGTCGCTAAATGAAAATGTGAAATCATTGATATCATCCACTTACTCTGTAATGAACATTTTCACAATCTGATCAATGACAATCTAATGAAATTTTTCACAATGGATAACAAAAGGTTATTTCTTGCTACCACCTCTCTTGGTTCGGAAGTATCTTCTAGGTTCAATCACAATACACACTAGTGAAATAATGGTCATTAACAGTGCATTAAACGTCAGTAATGTAAAAAATCACTAGAATCCCCCTTTAAATGTAAATCTGACATGTATTTTGGTAGTCATATTAATGATATACGACTTCAAAAATCCGAAGCATAATCGTCGCCTAACGTGGTATGATCAACGGTTGTTGGGTTTGAACTGCTATTGAAAATACTATACGATGGCTCCATTTACTTTTTTGCACTTTCGAGGGCACTTCCAATGTCGAAACATGTGTCAGGAGTACACTAAAGTAGAACATCGTGGTTGATCCATCGTCTAAGAAACCCTAAAAAATATGCACTAAAATATACTCCATCCGTCCCACCAGTTTTGGCCTATTTTTTTGGTCAACTTTCTCAGACCATGTTTGACCATCAATAACTTTAATTACGGATATTAATGGTACATTAAAATTGTATATTTAGAAACTACGTAAACATAGAAGTCTAACAATATCTCACGTGATGATATTAGAATCTATATACTAATAAAAATTTATGGTCAAACATGGTCTGAGAAAGTTGACCAAAAATAGGACAAAACTGGCGGGACGAAGGGAGTATTACATATTAATATATTAATTAAATTAATATTTAATATTTAAATATGAGTTGAGAAGAGCTGAATTGAATTTAACTGAGTCAAACTGAACTGAAACTGAACTGAGCTGAAGCATTAATTCTTAGCTGGAATTTTCAACACATTAATTTCTTAGCTATTGAGTTCCTATATGGACTTCTTCCCAAAGCATTTATTATGATCTGAACTTCTACTCAAAACTTTAATTCTTAGCTAGAATTTTTGAACACTTTAATTCTTGTCTGAAATTAGTTTTCATTTTCTTATATATTTTCAGCTAGGTACACATATCCTTCAACAAATCTATATCTTTCGGTAGTTAATATTGGTGTTTGACCACCAACGGTAATTCCTTGAGAGAAACCATATTTAGAAATTATTAGATGAGAATGTTTTCTTTAACAACTTCATGTCAACACGTCGCACGAATTTCACACAAAGCCTATTTAGCACGAATTCATTTTTAAATTTTGTTTTTCCATTATGTTTTCTTTATATTAATTTCTACATTTTTAAATATTTCAGGCAATGATGCATTTTCTTCAACAAATCTATCTACAACTGTCTGGTAGTCGTGTCATATTAAATCGTGCTTATATGGTCACAAATATTTTCCTGTTATCTTTGCTTTAAACTAATTTTATTTATTTTTATATATTTTCATCCAGGGACGCGTATCCTTAAACAACTCTATCTCTTTTTGGTTGTCAATATTGGTGTTTGGGCACCAATAATAATTCTTCGAGAAAACCCATGTTTAGGATCATTAGATAAGAATATACTCTTTAACAAGTTCATATGAACACGTCGCACGAATTTCACAAAGCGTGTTTAGCACGAATTCATTTTTGATTTTTTCTATTATCTTTTCTTTATATAAAATTTCACATTCTCATATATTTTCAGTCAACGACGCATTTTCTTCAATTAATCTTTCCACAACTGGCTGGTTTTCATGTCATATTAAACCTTTGATCATATAGTCATAAATATTTTCCCGTTATCTTTATTTCAAATAAGTTTTCATTTTCTTATTTATTTTTTGTCAGGAGCACGTATCATTACTTAATTCTATCTCTTTCCGGTAGTCAATATTGGTGTGTGACCACCAATGGTAATTCTTTGAGAAAATCTATATTTAGGATCATTAGATAAGAATATTTTCCGTAATAACTTCATCTCAACACGTCGCACGAATCTCGCACAAAGTGTATTTTGCACAAATCCATTTTCAAATTTTCTTTTTTCATTATCTTTATTTTATATTAATTTCCACATTCTTTTATATTTTCAGTCAACGACACATTTTCTTCAACAAATCCTTTTACAACTGCCTGGTAGTCGTGTCATATTAAACCGTCGATTATATAGTCATAAATATTTTCTCGTCATATTTGCTTTAAATTAGTTTTCATTTTCTTATATATTTTCAGCCGGGGACGCGTATCCTTACTCAACTCTTTCACTTTCGTTACTTCCTATGTCCCAAGATTAATAGCACAATTGATTTTTCCAAGTCAAATTTAAATTTTTTTGACCCTAAATAAAAATTAATATATATATATACATAATGAAAAATATCAAGTGGGTTCTTGTTAGATTCATCTTAATATCAATTTTCTAAATATCAATTTTTTATGCGGAATTATTATATGTAGCTAGAGATCACTAGTGTAGGATTTGTGGATTAAAGACGATTATAATAGACTAGAGAAGGCACTTTAAAGGTGACTTCTCGATCTTAACTTTGATCATCTTCGATCAAAGTCGATTCCGAGATTCGTCATGTGCTAATTCTGGTAAGAATATGGTTTTTGAGCCGCAAAAAATGTATTTTTGATTTCTGTCTCCCGAACTCGAAAGACCGTGAACTGCATCTGTCATTGGCACAAGTTATGGATTCCGAACTATGGTTCCGGTATCGGAACCATGGTTGAGGTTCCTCTATCAGGGTGTGTTTTCGGTCCTGAACGGGAAATTGAGCTGTGTTTATTTTTTTGACCTTTAATGTTCCGAGCTCGTAAATGGGTTCGTGTAGAACGGTTACAGACTCAGAAGCGAGAATCATGTCTTACAAAAATGCAAGTGAATAGACATGGCTGACTTTAGATTCTGGAAGTAAATTCGAATGACGTGGTAAAAATACATTTTCTATATAAAACACCATACATTTTCCTCCGAACTCCATTACAATTTCTAAATTCACATCGTACACATTGTGAGATCTTACAAAAATTTATAGATCTGCTAAGCTAGCAATTATCTATACAAAGGAATAGAAATCACGTAGATCATATTTCAAAAAATACATCTAAATAATGAAGCATTCCTAACACTCAATTACATGATTTTAGCTTCATAAAAAATCTATAGACAACGCTAATGATGCAACTATCTATAGATAGGAAAAAAATAGTCAAATTCTATTCCTCACAATACACGCCACACGGTTCGAGATATATGTTAAGGTACCACATTAGGTGATCCAAGAGTCGAGGACCTGACATTAATTAGATGTCTTGCCAAAAAAAATTTACGTTGTTGATGTCGTCTTGTTAATACAGCTTACAATCCTTCAGAAAAATCTGTGTTGATAATAGAAATTGTCATCGATTAAGTAGTATACAGAAGATGAAAATTGACATATTTATTGACAATATACTCACTTTATCAATTTCAAGGTAATCCAATTGTATATCTTTAACACACTCTAGTGTGTATAATATTATGTAGTACCCACACTCCCATGTTTGTGCTTGTCTCTTATACTAATATTTAGAGAAGTGTATGTGTATAAAATATGAAGGAGCACAATTTTTTTAATTGAATAATGAATATGATACCTTGATTTGGACTACGCATAAGCCCTTTGTTATATTTGACTCAGCGAATGCACTCTCTAAAATGTCAACAAAAGTGTTTGAAGGTTGAAAGTGAAACAGATCCATTCGGTATACACACTTATCGGGGGGAACAATCAAAATTAATCTCCAATGACCACTACACGCAAAACGGTATTTTACAAAAAAAAAGTACAAGTCGAAATAACACATTTAATGACATGTGAGACAATTTAAAAATTGAGAACATCTCCTTTCAATGTAAAGCTCCATGAAAATTTTCTTATCTATTCTGCTGATGCTTTTGCAAATGTAATCGATCTGGTCTTGCTTCGAACACCCAATCCTTGGGTCATCAACGGACACAAATACCCAACCATCATTTTTCCTTTTGATTAGTAACGAAGTATATGAACCTTATACATAAAAATAGGGACATGATTATGTACAAAACACAACTTTATGCATATACGTATAGACAAGATAAAAATTAAACTTGCACTTACAATAGAAATAGGGACATGATTTTTTGGTTGACTACACTTACAAAATTCATTGAGGTCACTCCACAATGTAATGATGTCTCTATTTCTACCAAATGCATTTCCGGAAAATTTGTTTGTGGAGTTATGTTGTTGGGTGTTGATCCATCTGAAAAAAATGTGGATGAAAGGAGAAGAAGCCTTTTCCATTGGTGCCCTTTTATGGGGGTTTTTGTGATGTTAGCCGCCAGTATAACTGTTTTCTTTGTCTTTGGACGACTAACTTTCAAATGACCATCTTTTATAGAATTGACATAGATTAGACGGTGAGGCTAGAGAAGGAAAATTTCTTGAGCGGTTCCTACTCTCCTATAATCTTCTTCAAGAATTGGTAAACTAGCATTATGCATCAAGGGTTTCTCTACTGTTACCTGATATGCGCCATTATGCATGTGTTAACCGATGCATTTAACACATTTATTATCATCTTTTATTTGGTTGATTGCTAGTTTTAGTTAGGTTTGTACGACAAACGGTTTAAATGGCCATTATTGGTTTCTTATCTAAATCCTAAATTTTGCAGACTTAAGTATAGCTTATGGACACTTTGTATTCATGGGTACCTTTAATAGAATGCTCTTGAGTACTTTTTCTTTATCTTTTGTTGATGGCCATCCACGAGGGTGATAGTAGATATTTGAAGGCCATTAACAGGGATGGTAGAAGATATCAAAAGCCATTCACAAGGATGGTAGTAAATTGAAGGTCGAGTACTCCAAAGTGTGGTAGTAGATGGAATTGGGACCAAGAAAGGATGATTCAAAGTTCAAGAAGGCCAAATCCGAAATGGAGAAATTGTTGTCCGGGAGTTGCACAAAGTTCTGGGAAATACCCGAGAAGAATCAGCCATTTAGAGTGGAACCATTGGATTCATCTTCTCGAGCGCTATAAAATTGACTACAAGAACTCCCAAATCAGACCAACAATTCACCCATAACGGGGAAAACAAGCCACTCGACTGAACCAGCCACGATCGACATGGGCCGCACAAGGCCAGCACGAGGGGTAGGCCTAGCACAGCCTGTACCAAGCAACACGACCTGTGTCAAGAGCCCTTGGTATGAACCGTTTCACCCGACATGAGCCATGCCAAGTTCCAGCACAGATCGTGCCCATTCTGGCTGACCGTGCACTTTAAGTCATATTTTCACTCCAAAAATGGCTAATTATGGGCGCAGGGCATTCTGTTTTCCATGGCCCGCATCGTTTCAAGTCACAAATGCCAAGACCAGCCCTCAGGGTGTGAAAATGATGCGGCCCGCACCGAGATACTGAGCAAAATAAGGTTCCAGCCAATAGGGCTCACCAACCGACGTGGGACACAGATCAAAAGGAGCAAAACTGGAGTGCCAGCCGACGACCCACGCTAGTTAACACGGACCGCTTCAGAAAGAGGGGGAATGTCCCATGCTAAGTCCGATGGCCCGCGCTAGTACGTGGCTACGGCCCGTGCCAGGGCTGACGTGCCACGCTAACACAAGGCTCTCTCAGCCAGCACGGTCAAGCCATGTACCACCCTGCGTGCCGGTTGCAACTGCTAGGATTTTTGGCCATTTTTTTGCCTATTTTTAGGCCCAATTACTTTTTACTATATATATTGACCTATGTATATTAGGGTTTAAGTTTATGCTCATTTTTAGATCTCAAAAGTAGGCTAGAGAGAGAAAATATTCTTCCTTCTCTCTAGGTTCTTTTCTTTTCATCTTTTTATTTTTATTTTGCCTAAAAGTGCTGAATCCAGTGAAATATTTAAGTTCAATGCTTAGGGAGTAGGGATCTTACTTGGGGATGATATTTGTATTCATGTGTTAATGTTCATTTTGTGAGATTTTAGATCTACCTATTTCTATGTGTTTTGTGATTATTATGTTGGCTTGTTCTTATAATTCTTGTGATTTCATGATTGTCACACTTTGTTTGCACACACCTAAGTCTACTTTCATGTTATAACACTATTTCTATCCCCCGGGAAGGAAACCATGGTGTGTTTGAGGTGATGATAGTTTGGAACAGTGTGGGTGTGTGCACGTAAAGTTACCGCTGTTACTTGCCACGATCGACCATACTCTATTTAGCCGACAAATGAGGTCCGAAGGGTTGAAGGTAGAGATAGATTAAGTAGAAAACTAGGATTATCTTATTGATCCTAGAGCCATCGATAAGATGCCTACTTCTTTTTTCCTTTGTAAGCTATGGGTACTCATTCATGGTGTTTTATCCGGGACTTAAGCCATTGCCGTTGTTTCACTCTCCTAGTTGTGGAGGCGACACTGATGGAAGATTTTATACGCACATTTCTATGTGACAGATAGGGGGAAGTTTTGACCATTGTCCACACCACGTGTCAAAAACACTAGAATAGGATTTAGTTCTTATATTTGATGAAATCGATGAACAAAATGACATTAACTATGTTATGAAAATAGTCCCCGAGTTTCAGGTTATATTATTAATTCTTGTGATCAATTACTTGCTAGTAGTTGTAGTACAAACTCCCCCAAATGAATGTTTTCACAACATTTTTTATTCCTAACATGTGGTCAGATTGACAACACGAACACGGTTGTGTTTAGTTGATTATTAGATTCCTAACATCTTTGTGGATGACCCAGGTACTTGCCACTATTTACCATTCATGGTAGTTTAGTAGTAGGTACAGGAGTAACATATAAATTCTATCTTTGACTCCTAACAGTCCTCCTCCCATTTTTTCAATGATGCTTCGGAAGGGGAGGGTAAAATTTTGAAGCTGTTGCCGGGGAAGATAGTTTAACGGTCTAGTAGTTAACTTGCATAACTTGTTAGTTGAGTAATCAATGTTGTTTTTGTTTTTGTTGTTGAGCTTTCTTACTAGTTTCCGGTTACTTATAACCCTCATTGCTAGTGTTTATTTTAGTTGCCCATTGTTTTATTCCCAGTTTATGGTACATACCCATGCTAAAAACTTGGAATTTTTACATAGTCTAGCGGATTTCACACATGGTAGGCGAAGAAGGAATAAGAGATCTAGGTAGGAAGTTCCACAAGAATCACTTTCGATAGTTGTAGAGAAAGAAAAAATGGCGGAGGATAACCACACTTTGACAGAGTTGATGGCTCCAAATTTGGAGAATCAACCACTTTGTATCATTTTCCCACCCTTTGCACCCAATGTTACGTGTGAACTCAAAAGCGGTATGATTCACTGCTTGCCAACTTCCATGGGACGGCCAGAATGGATCCGAACAAGCCTCTTTTGGAACTCCACCTAGTTTGTTCAAACATGAAGCCTGAGGGTGTCTCGGAAGAAGATTACAATCTGAGGGCATTTCCCTTCTCACTTTGGGATTCAGCCAAATATTGGTTATACTATCTCCCACCCGATTGTATTACCTCATGGATAGATATGAAGTGCAGATTTCTCAAGAAATACTTCCCAGCTTCAAAGTCGGTGGGGTTGAAGAAGCAACTTTCCAACATATCTTAGTTTGCTAATGAGCCCCTCTATGAATATTGGGAAAGGTTCAAGAAGTTGTTGGCTAGTTATCTATATCATCCATTCAAGGAGAGAGACTTGGTTCACTATTTTTTTCAAAGGGTTGTACGATGATGACATGCACATGGTGAACGCCGCTTGTAATGGTTCAATCGCCAACAAGAGCCCAAGAGAGGCGATGGAACTTTTCAAAGAGATGACAAACAGAACAAGGCAATATAGTACAAGGTCTAGTGTGAAGCCCATAGATGAACCATCTCTATCCTCTAAGTTAGAGGAGAAATTCCAAGATCTTGCCTCCATGTTGAAAGAGTTCATTAAAAGGGGAGTTTAACAAGCAAAAATGTGCGGTATTTGTAGCCTTGATCATCACACGGATGTTTGCCTGCAAATGGTGGATGATTTTGAGAAAGTTAAGGAGATGGATTTCAACAATGGTGGAAATAGGCCACAGTTTGCTAGGGGACAACAACAAGTTTCCTTGGGAACCAAGGAGGCAAAAAGAAAGATCACTATGCAAACACCTTCAACCTGAGGTACCATGATCACCCAAACTTCCGTTGGAGCGAGGAGAACCAAATTCAAGGGTACAACAGAGGCGGACAAGCTCCACCTCAATCCTATCCAAGGGGAGAAGGGCCTTCCAATAACAATGCCTCACTTTACAAGTTTGAGCTAGAGGAAATCCTTGAAACAATCTCTTAATTGGATAAGAAGCATGACATCTTTGCGGAGCGTACAAGGCGAGAGATTGAAGATCTCGGTACTAGGTCATTATTGAGCATCAATAATCTTGAGATTCAAGTTGGGCAACTTGCCACCTCGGTAAGCCGACTTGAAGCCAAGCAGTCCGGCAAGCTTTCTTCCCAACCGGGGGTCAATCCGAGGAATGTGAGCGCTTTTAAGTTAAGAAGCGGGAAGGAGGTGTGTGAGCTCAAAAGGGAAATCTTAAAAGAGGACGACTTGGTCATGGAAAACAACTAAACCAACTTAGAGGAACAAGAATTGGTTTTGAAGGAACCCGTCAAGGAGCTTCCAACACTTGAAGCGATGGTTACTCTCCTGCTGCCTTTCCCTAGTGCACTAAAGGGAAGGCCTAAGGTGTCAACCAATGACGAGCATATCTAAAAATTCTTCGAGAAGATTGAGGTTAGTATCCTGATCTTAGACTTGATTGAGCATGTTCCCTCGTATGCTAAATTTTTAAAAGTAGCATGCAAAAAAAAGAGGAATAATCCCTTTAGGAAAATGGGAAAAGTTAAAAATAGGGGGAGTTGTTGCTCTTAACCATAGGAAATTTCCTACAAAATATGATGATCCCGTCATGTTTTCAATTCCTATTTCTTTAGGTGGTAAATTGGTGAAAAACGTTATGATTGATCTAAGAGCTTCTATCAATGTCATTCCTTCGTGCATTTATGAGAACATAGAAATAGGTGAACTTAAAGAAACTAGGGTAATCGTCCAAATGTCCAATCACTCCCAAGCTAGTCCTCATGGACTAGTGAAGGATGTGATGGTCCGAGTGGGAAATTTGGTGTTTCCGGTGGACTTTTATGTCCTTGATGTAGTGCATGATGGTGGTGCACCCTCAATTTTATTGGCGAGACCTTTTCTTAAAACATCAAGGACTAAGATTGATATTCATTTGGGAACACTAACCTTAGAGGATGACATGGATAGAGTGGGTTTTGATATTTACAAATCCAAGTATAATTCTCCTAATCTATAAAGGCATAACTTTGTGTGAAGAAAATGCTCAACATGATGAATCTTGCCTGGTTGAAAATGCTAAATGTTTTAGTGAGATTCTTAAAGATGAGGAGGTGTTACCCGACATTGAAACCTTGAGTGCTATATCTTGTATAATTGAACCACATAACGATACACTTGTTGATGAACATGTCTCTTTTAGTGTGATTAAAGATACTTTGCCTCTTATATTACACACTAACTTGCAGTGAAAAGAAAGTGGGTTAAGGAATTAATCACTCCTAAACCTCTTCTGATTCCCAAAATCAACAATGATTGAGAAAGATGGGCATGTTTGGTATATCTCGCCAAAGATTAAGGGTAAGCCTAAGGTAATGTGGAGACCTATCCACAAGGATGTGGTTGTTAGTGGTGCAAGGATGGTGATTCCAGTGACCCGTCAAACCATTCCTATTAGTTTTCCAAAAATGCATCAAACCATTATTGGTTTGCTTGTCTAAATCCTAAGTTTTGTAGTCTTAATTGAAGCTAATGGGCACTTTGTATTTCACGGGCACTTAGATCTTCCTTTTTTACATCATTAGTAGGTTGTTCGTGAGTAATTTTTCATTATCTTTTGTAGAAGGCCATCTGCGAGGGTGGTAGTAGATATTTGAAGGTCATTCACAATGATGGTAGAAGATATCGAAGGCCATTCGCAAGGATGGTAACAGAATGAAGGCCACGGACTCCAAAGCATGGTAGTAGATGGAATTGGAACTAAGAAAGGTGGATTTGGAGTTCAAGAAGGCCAAATCTGAAATGGAGCAATTGATGTCCGGGAGTTGCACATATTTCTGGGAAAGATCCGAGAAGAATCAGCCCTTGAGGGTGGCACCATTAGATTTGTCTTCTCGAGCACTGTAAAATATACTGAAAGAACTATCAAATCGGACCAACGATTCACCCATGACAGAGCAAGCAAGTCAGCAAACTGCACTAGCCATGATCGGTACGGGCCGCACAAGGCCCGCACGAGGGGTAGGCTTAGTACATCCCATTCCAAGCGACACAGCCCATGTCAGAAGCCCTAGGCCCTTCATGTTTCACCCGACACGAGCTGTGCCAAGTTTCAGCATGAATTGTGCCCGTTCTGGCTGGTCGTGCACTCTAAGTCAACTTTTCACTCCAAAAATTGGCTAAGTAGTGGTGCAGAACGTTATTTTTTACACAGCCTGAGCTGTCTCAAGTCACAAATGCCAAGG
>JAULKJ010184863.1:0-14285 GCA_032355405.1 Rubia balearica
AGTCTGAGGGAGGTTTAGGTTGCATCAAGGTCTCGGCAAAGGAAAGCTTGTTGGTCGTCCATGGCGGAGCCGCCATGGCGCTCACTGTTCCGGTTTGTTGACCGTTATACAGTGAATGTGAACGTTGTTGAAGAAGAAAGAGGGTTGCTCAGACTCAGGACCAATTCTTTCATGGGTGGGTTTTAACTTTAATGACTTCTTCGTCGGCCAAATTTTCACTCATGCTTAATAGTAAAAGATTGGACGACTGAACTTCCACAAAACATTCAAAGAAATGTGATATTATCATTATATTTGTTTAATGTAGGTGAAAAAGCTCTTTCCAACAAGTTCCATATCCGTTTGAAGGGAAAACAACTAGCAGGTCTAAAATTGCCTGATTAACACAAATCCGCTTTCATTTTAGTTTTTGTCATTTTGGGAAGCATCAATTAGCCAAGTTACTTAACTAGAAAAATATTTGCATGAATAAGAGCAAGTTTCTAGAAAAAATATTGAACTTTTACAAGTTATATACCTCATCTGATCCCAACTTGACAGTGCCACCAGATCTCGTGTACTGTTAGTAATGAGTATGGTTGAATTAGAGGGGATTGGCTGACCATATCTCGTATACTATCCACATGTGTGAAACTGAGATTGCGGTAGAAAAGTTGTGGAAAGACGAAGAATATTTCTATCGAACTTTGCTTGACCCAAAAAATAACCGACGAAGTAGAGGACACCTCCAAACCAAGAAAGTAGTGTAAAAAACCAATCTTTGATGGATAACTCTTGACATGTACAAGCAATTAAGTGATAAATGGCGCAGAATCATTATCAGTGAGGATGATGTCATCGACATATACCCAAAGATAGAGCAAGGAGGATCCACGAGAGAAGACAACGGTAATGTGTCAGTTAGGCTGCAAAGATGCCAAAGATTGTGAAGATAAGAACTGAGCCACTGGAACAAGCCACGAGAAAAAAAAATTAAGCTTATAGATACCTTTACGCAATTGAAAAACATATTCAGGTTTAATAGGGTTTTCATATCCCACCAATTGCACCATACAAATTGGAGCATAAAAAATACCATTGATAAATGCATTCTTCATGTCAAACTAATGAATGGACCACTTATGCATAGTGGCAGTGGCAAGGATGGTACGAACAATGGAGACCTTGACTACATGACTAAAAGTATGATCAAATTTAAAACCAGGAATCTGAGAAAATATCTGAGAAACAAGACAAGAATTAGTACAATAACAGTACCATCAAGTTAATATTTCAGACGAAACACCCACTTGGACCCAACAATGTTAACACCAAGAGTACGAGGTGCCAAATCACAATTTTGTTGATCATGTAGGGAAGTCATCTCCTAGTCCATGGTTCCAACCTAATGTGAATCATGAAGAATAGAATTACAGTCACAGGGTCCACTATGAGTAAACATAGCCGCAAGAAAACCAGTGACCACATACTCAAAGAAATTATAAGTCTTTCTAGAACCATCAAGTGTCCTAGTGGTTATGTGATGAGTATGTATAGTTGGAAGATCAGGACAGTTGTCAGGAGAATAATCAGAAGACAATGGAGATGAACCAGATGACATAAGAAGAGAACGAGATAGAGACTCGGGATTAGGAACTGGAGGTGCTAGACTCGGAACCATTGGAAACAAATCTGAAGAACGCACAGAACAAGTAGGAGTATGGGCTACAAGAGGTTGCGCCTTGGAAAGAATATCAATAGAGGCAGGTGCATGTATAGAAACAAACACTCAATCAGAGGTATCCAAAAACATAGATACATACATAGAGAATGGAGATGCATAAGTAGTACCACCGGCATAGGAAATGATTTGTCATCAAAATGAGCATAACCGGTGGAACAAATCTTCTAAGATGTGGGATTCATACACTGATATTTTACACTAGTAAATAGTCCCAAGAAAAATGCAGGGAAAACTATTAGGAGAAAGTTTGTGCATGATCTACAAATAGATGTAGATAAGGATACACATGACAACCAAATGCATACAAGTTTGTTTATATAGGAACTTGGCTATTAATAACTTCAAATGGTGATTGCTCACTAATAATAGAAAAGCTCAACTGATTGATGGTATAAGTGGTTGTAGCAACAACATAAAGTTATTGCGAGAGGGGAACATGCGAGTGGTATGGTATAGATAGAACTATTTCTACAATGTGGCAGTGCTTTCATGCGATCTAACCATTTTGCTCAGGAGTATACATGCAAGAAATTTTATGACAAATACAAAAGTGAAAAGTAAGCCACCATTGATGAACTCCATCCCTTTATCACTCTTAAAAACCTTAGTGGTGGAAGAGAACTGATTTTTCACTAAGGCCTCAAAGTGATTATATACATCCAAAAATCATATCAATAAAGCAGTGGGTAAAACCACTAGAGCCAGAAATGATCATCAAGGAAAATATCACCGTGAGAAAAACCATTGGCGTACAAAATTTGAGAGGGCCCCCAAATAACAAAATTAACAATATCAAAAAATCTGGTAGCACATTTATCATTTTCATGAAAGGATACATGTTTCCTTTAATCCTTTTCACATGCATTACAAAGGGTTGTTTTAGGTAAAATTAATGAGACACGTAAGAAACTAGAAGCACGCAAAATGGAAACAATAAAATGTGGAACAGGACCTAATCTAGCATGCCAGGTTTCAAAAGATGCACACGACTTATTTGAATCCACAATAAACAATAAGCTGATGCATCATAGTCTAAAACATAGTGTCCATTTTCAATATGACCATGGTTCAAAGTTCTTCTAGCGATTTTATGTCAAATAATAAATGAGCAATCATAAAAGAAAACTACAGAGTTGAATCCCGAGTTAACTTAATAATCAAAAGCATATTTTTACTGATATCCAGAACAAAGAGCATCATGAAGAGAGAATTATGAGAAACACCAATATGAGTAATAGGAAGTTGAGTAATGATATGGTCAGGACCATGATAAGGGGTTACACGATCAACCACAGTAGGGGATGACTCCATGTGTTTTGTGGCTCCAAAGTCTACAATCCATTTGGAACCATGGTACCTTCAACTATAAGAAGAAGAAAAAATGGCTAAAAAGATACAACTGAGTGTGTTGGACTATTTGAACGAGTCTGAAAGAACAATTAGTAGCAAGAAGAACCGCTATGCCCTGAAATACCACATCAATGACAAAGAATGCAACCAAAATGAGCCATAACATAAAAATATAAACATAACAAATACAATGAGTGAGTGATAACAACATGTGTGTTAAGGTCATGCGTTGTTGGTGATGTTGCAATCGAGGTGACAAAAAATATTGTTGCTGTGAAACTAAGAGGCTTGAAGGACTGCTCCAGCTGTGTTAAGGAGTGACAATGCCGCTTAATAATCAGAGAAAGGAAGCCAAGACCTGGAGGAGGTTGTTGGGGATGGAGACAATGTTGTTGCCTTAAAATTGAGAAGGTTTGTAGGGAAACTGTTGTGGCTATAAAACGAAGGAGTGAAGGGATGACATGGGAAGAGGCCGCCTAAAAAATAGAGCATAGATTTCCAGAGGGAGCAGAGGTGGTGTGGATCTGCCGAAGGAAGCAAAAAGGTGGAAAAAATATTTTCTAAAATGTGAAGGGGGTTGAAGATGAAGAGCTGCCGAAAATTGGCCTTGGCTGCTAAAATTTTAATATATATATATATATATATATGCATAATATATATATTTCTCAAATTTGAGGAGGTGCGAGATCAAACTTGCTCCGATCCATGTAAATGATAAAACCCTTGATGATTAGGTTTTATTTATTTATGATATAAATAAATGATGATAATAACAGGCGAGAATTCTAAACCTAGTAGAATTCTAGTCTAGATTATCTGCTCTAATGTTGTATTTTTCTATTTTTTGTGGGAATGATAAAGCATTACATAACAATTGTGAACACACATTCCGAATATGAGGGTACACTAACACACATTTGATTTTTGAAAACATTGTTGCAAAGATTTTGACTAATACACTAACAAGTATGTGAAAAGAGTAAAGAGAGTGCTTCTTTTAGTACATAACCATATGGGTCCTTCATTTTATATAGAACTATATAGCCAAAGAATACCAACTTCTCAAAAATAACGTGAACATGAAGCGAGCTAAAGATCCTTAATGGATAAAGGATGGATGCAAAGTGCACTAAGGAAAGAAATTTTATCCATAAATTTTATTTTTCATTAATTAGTAAAAGGTGTTACAAAGTATGGATGTTATCCGTTTAAAAAACATGTTCACCAAGGTTTTTTCCATGTTGAGCTAACTTATAAGTACCAAAACATCCGTGTCTTATAATCCCGGTGATCGATGATTTTCAGCTAAATTAGCTATTTAATCGATGATTAGATAAATTTTAGATGTATTTTCATTGTGATTCTTGATGCATTTATAGCAATTTGTGCATCTTATTTCATCTGGTGGATTTGCATGCCCTTATGTAAGGATGTTTGTAGATCCGTACGGAGAGCAACGATTTTTGCATGCTTCACCATGTAAACGAATGGTATGGATTGTGGTTTCCCATATAACCAATCCCTAATTGAGGCTAGGATATACCCTATTAGGAAAGTGCAACCAGTAGATATGGTTGCGTCAAAAAATACTGTATTTCCGATTATTGGTGATGTAGTGCTTGAAATGTCTTCCGTATAACTTGATCTTTTGCCAAGATTTTTCCTTTCCAAGTGATATGTTGCTCTTATAGCGTAGATGATACAATATTGTGGATTCAACTCATGATCTCTATGTAGAAGGGTACTCTTGTGGTGCCAAAGTTGTGATATTAGTATGGTAATTGCCATATCATGAGGTTTCATAGCTCAAAATTAGCTTTTGAACCCATAAGATTTCATTTTTTTTTGTTGAAATCTAAAGATCTTTTCATGTAGATCAGTAGCAGACCGAAGTTGATATACCAAAGGAAAGTGGAAAAACAAATGCTCAAGGGAGGTATCCTCCATGGAACAACTTAAAAGAGAGATCCAGGTTGCATGTGTCTCTTACGTAGATTTTCTGTTGACGGTAAGTTGTTTTTGCATACATCCATATAAAATAATTGATCTTTTGTTGTAGTTTTAAAGTCCAGATTTTATTCCAGTGTAGCGAGGGTTCCAAACTGTTTGTCACCCTTTTTCCTGGACGTGCAGAATTTGAAAGATTAATACCTAAATATTATCATGATTTGACCATTTATTTACCGTTCTAAGTGAGATAACATGTCCGTCAGTCCTAATGTTGAGATTCAATGCCTCTTAGTAAGGATAAGATGAGGGTAGCCCTTTCTGACTGAAGTTTGTTCAAATAAGCTCTTGGTTCCACATAGTGTCATTATCTGTTATAAGATGATTGATAGTGAGATTTTTTAGAAACATTTGATGTAGTGATCTGGACTTTGCCTTTTCAATCTTAGAAGTCAAAAACCATTCTTGTTTTTTGTGTGTAACCTAAATGTAATCCTTTTTCAGTTACTCTTCGACAATGAATTTCCCCCATCAAGTATGGATCTTCAAGCATATGATGGTTCCCATCCCAATTTTGCTTCCAAGGGAGTAGAAGTTGGAAAGTTTTTAGCTTTTAGAAGCAGAGCTATAGTGGAATATGGGTTAATAATCATCCACCATGTTTTTTCTCTAGCATTGCAGTGTTGAAGATTTTTAGATCCTTGAAACCCAACCCTCCCATACTTTTTCGAAAACATAATTTTGTCTATTTAGTCCAATAATTTTTTTAGTGTACTACCTGCTAGTAACAACCATATAATTTATGGATGTCATCTATAAAGTAATCTGGAATTATAAAATGTGATAAAGTATAAATGGGTATAACTTGCAAGACTGATTTAGTGAGAATTTCATTTCCTTTCCTTTGGAGAGTTTTTTATGATCCAACTCTCAATATTAGAACAAATCCTATTTTTCAATTCCTCCGGAGCAGTAGTTTTTTTACCTTCTAAAGACTATTATAAGTCTTAAATATTTTTCATGAGTAACAACTTCATTCATGTTAATAATGGTTAGTGCTTGCAATTTTTCCTGGTATCCAATATTTGGACTAAATATAATTGTGGACTAAATGAAATTTATTTTCAGTCCTGGAACTTCCTCATATGCTTGTAATATTTTCTAACACTAGTGTTTCTTGAGGTGTTCCTTACCCTTAGAATTAAAGTATTATCTACAAAAAGGAGATGTGATAGGATTGTCAGTCCTTGTGATTTTCATTTCATATACTAATCTTTCAACTCTTATGTCATCTGATATCATTTGAGGAAAAAAACACTACAAATGATAAAGAGATATGGTGATAGAAGATCTCCTTGTCTTAACTCTCCAGTTAGTGCCAAAACATTTTCCATTCAACATAAAAACAGAAGCCCACCGTCAAGATACAACTTTTGATCAAAGTGATGAACGTTTCATCAAATCCCATTTTGGCTAAAACTTTGAGTAGGAAAGACCATTCAGAACTATCAAATGATTTAGTCATGTCTAATTTTTATCTATGTTTGTCCTTTTTGGCCAGTTTATTTCCTTTTAATTAATGCAGTGATATGCCTTATGAGTAATAATGATGTTGTCTGAGTTCGATTAATATTTGACAAAGCCACTTTGATCTTTTGAAATCACTACATCTAAAACCTATTCTAACCTATTTTAAATGCATTTCGAGATCACATGATAAACTACATTGCATGAACTAATATGTTTAAATCGAAATCCTATTAGGCTTTTCACGCATGTGCACAATGTCAACATCAATAAGAGAGTGAATGAATTTACCACCATTCAAGTCTGGTAGCGCTTCTTTAGTTACCTTTGGACCTACAATGATCTAGTATTTTCTGAACGAAAGATGTGGGTATCCCATATAAACCTGATGCTATGTTGGGGCCATGTTTTTAATAGCAACCTGCATTTCATTCGGAATGTAAAACCTGTAGTGAATTGATTAAATCTAATTTAGCGGAATATCAATAATTATATTCAAGATCTCATGTATGTATTCAATCTGAATCTATCTAAGAGTTTAGATTACCTTTGAAGCGTTCTTTACCGTCTAATTTGATCAACCACGGAGACGAGAATCCCAAATGTGATTCCTCTATACGTATCCACACAGCACGATCGGACCGCCTCGCCGTTGTCAGCTTAGAACAGATCCGCAAGCAAAGACGACCACGTCCGTCTTCCTCCGTCTCTTTTCCGGCGAGGTTGGTTATATGAGAATGGTAGAGTTATTATGTTTCTGCCGTCTGGAACACCCAGGTTCTGAATGTCTGTCTAAATGTTTATTCCGGTAACATTTATTTATACAGAATAAACATGACAGTAAACCCTAACCTTAAGTCAATCTGGGCCCAGCCCAATTGCACTTAATGAGTTCTAAACCCATCTCTCATATAATTACTATCTGGGCTCCTAGCCCAATAGTTATTTCTTTTATCCAATTTCATGTCTTGTGTGTGACCCTATCGGTTCAGTCATAATAAACTGCAAGCCCAATATAATTGATGCTAACTGATCGAAAGAGGTTTCCAACTAAACATTATAATCACTCAAAATAACTGAATTAATTATCTACGTAATTAATCCTCCAACTATATATATGGAAAATGCACATTGACTGAATGACACTGTTCCAACATGAACTAGCTAGTGTGACAGTATAATGTGCGTGCATTCACTAAACTGAGCATTTTGATCGCAAATTGTTTCTTTGACCTGTGCAAATTTTATCAATTTTTGTGGGTATCATTTTTAGAGTTCAGCTTCTATTTTGATAAACAAAACATTGATGCAAAATGTTGTTTTGTGAACTAGTATATCGATATAATGTGCAAGATGGGTGCAAAAAGTGTTAATTATAATATTGAGCGTTTGCGCCATGTTAGTTTCTCTGCGACAATTGGATGTCACCATTTTATTCATCACTTTTCATTATATTCAAAATTGAATTTGATAAGATTATTGGAAGCTTCTTGGTAAGCCTGGTTAGTGAGGCATTTATTCATAAATTTTCGTGAAGAACTTGATCTTGTACGTTGATTGATTAGTGCCTCTCTGTGGGTCTTCTGTTTATTTTTTAGTTCCGAATACTGTGATGTAAAGGAACAAGGTCATTGTGATGTTAGAAATTCTGTAGTTGAAAACATGTTTTGACGTTTAAAGTGGGGTTTTTTTAGTTCTATTGTTTCTGCTGATTTTTGGACTGTAATCAATTTAATGGGAAAAATTATGTTTGGTAATTTAAAAAATTCCTTCGTAAAGTCTTTTGAAAAGATGGGGTTAATTTTATAAATAATGTAATTACTGGGGTGATTTTATTTTTATTTTCATTTATTGCAATGAGATTTTTGTAATTTTGAAAACCATTTAAAATATATCTCGAAATATAAATCATTATAATTTTATCTAAAAAAATATTTGAATGAAAATTTTCACAAGTGGTCTAACCATTAGATGGTCTAATAAAAGAGACTTCTATATTTCCTTTAAATTTCATACTCCCTCTGTCCCATTAAAAATAACACATTTACTTTTTTCATTTCAAAATTTGTAAAATTTCATCCAAAATATAAAATTAATATATACATATATATATACATAATAAAATATTATGTGAGATATTGAGATTCATCTTAATATCTATTTTTTAAATATCAATTTTTATGCAGAATTGTTATATGTATATAGAGATATTGACGCTCAAACATGATCATTGAAGTAAATATGTGATTTTTACTGGGACACAGTAGTATTATTTGTTTCCATTGGTTTAGGATTTCATGTAATTTTTTCAATTTGTTTGCAATGAAAGAAAAAAGAAGTCTTCTTTCGGTATTACTAAATTCACAGCCTTCTCTTGATAAAGGGAAAGTCTTGGGAAAAACAGTCTTTCCACAAGGTTATGGAAAGACATGTTTTAATTGGAATAATAAAAAGGTAAAAAGTTTTAGTTGTAATATTAAAATCTGAAAAACATGGGCATGTGAAGGGCCACTTTGTTGGAATTGATATCTTCAATGGCAAGAAGCTGGAGGATATTGTTCCTTCCTCCCATAACTGCGATGTTCCTCATGTCACCCGCGCTGATTATCAACTGATTGACATCGACGACGATGAGTTTGTGTCTCTTCTGACTGAAAGCGGAGGTACCAAAGATGATCTGAAGCTTCCAAGCGATAACAATCTTGCGAAACAGATGAGTGATGGGTTCAATGAAGGGAAGGATCTTGTGGTGACTGTGATGTCTGCTATGGGGGAGGAGCAGATATGCGCCGTCAAGGATGTTGGCAAGTAATAAGCTAGCCAAACATAGTATGATGTCTCGAATAATGCTCTTCAGCAAGGTCTACTTTTGGTTTTTAAGTTGTTCTTGATGAAGTGCAATTCAAGCTTTTCTTTTTGCGATTGTATTAGTTTCATACAAACATATATACAACCTGTTTACTTCTTCTATATAAAAAATGGCCAATGTCAAGCCCAGAAGTGCCCAATTTTATTTTGATCTCTCTGCTTAAAACAGAGAAACTAATCTCCTTTACTAAGTAGCGAAGTCAGAGCCCAGAAGTGACCTTTATTCCTGTGATGTAATAGTATGGTATTTAAGAAGCAATCCCACCAATCACGGCGCTTTTGAGTTGCATAATTGCAGTACTCAAAAACATAAGAGCAAGTCCAAGAGCTTTCCTATAATAGGGATTTTCATTGATTATAGGGATTCTACATGGTTTTTGAGCTCCAAGAGGTTCCCTATCCCATTCCCTAACATATGGATTTTGATGAGAGAGAAGATTTGCTTCCCTATATTTGTAGAAAGAGAAAACTATTATAGGAAATGGAAATTTAATGCAATTCCAATTGAATGCGTTAAATTATAACACAATATTCATTTTTCTTCTATTAAATTTAAATCTAATATTTTCTTCATTTTCCCATTCTTACTATAAAGTACATTCGACTTTCAACTAAAAAATATTTAGAGAAAACTAATACAATTTCGAGCTCGGATGAGATGATTCTTTATATATATTTAAGGATTTTGTCAATAATGATTTAATGTCAATAATGATATGTTTGTAATGTTGAAATTATTTTCTTTGATTTATATTTATAGTTTTTGATTTTGATTTTTTCAGATGTTGTTATTGTAATTAAATTCTAACTTTTAGTTTAAAATTTCTTATATTGATTGTTTTTAAAAACTAATTATTATTTTTTATAATATAAACATGACTCACACCACCACAACCACACCTACTCCACCCCACAAACGGAAACATGAAGTAATTACTCCTTCACAATTCCTTCAAATGAGTACCCCATCTTCTTTAACCTCTTTAACCACCACAAGTTTGAATATCTCCCTCGCATTGTCTTCCTTCAATGCCCGTAAGCTTCACCCACATAGAAAAAGAATACCTTACATCCTTCACCTTGGCCCCAAACCTAGCAAGTTTCACTGCAAATAATGCCAAGAGCAAATAAAAACCCACACAATAATAAAAAAAAGTTAGTATATGAAATTTAAATAAGACATAAAAAACATAATATAAGAGATTTTTAGGACATCGTTTAAGGATAATAAACTAACTTTGCACAACCACCAACCAAAAGAAGCGTTCCAAATCCTGCGCAAATGGCAGTTTATCACATACCCAATAAATCTCCCAACCCACATCTTGGATATATCTGGCATACCTATATCCTCATAACTAATAAACCCATATATCCCCGAGAAACAAAGGTTCACTACCTTATGAATTCTCAATTCATTGCAACCAAGTATCATATTCAATTTATAAATATCTAGGTAACCATTCAACCTACGAAGAAAACATGCCACAAACATTAGAACCTCACATATTAAAATAACTTCACTAATATTAATATATGAACAAACACAACTATGATAGTTCATCCTTACACTAAAAAAATGCTAAAATATCGCCAAAACAAGGTAGACATTGCTAAAAAGAAGACAATGTCTTGCATAGCCGTACATACTACCATATCTTTTCAAACCCTAGAATATATAACTAGTCCATTATCCCAGATTATTTATATCAAGAAGTACTTGTCGTCCCCAAAACCACATCGATGAGGGAATCCACCAAATATAGCCAAGTCATCTTTTTCTTCATCCTGTAAGATCGCCTCCAACTTCCACCGCATGTGTAAATATATACCTCACTGAGAGTGTCACTAATAGACTCAGTGTCTCATATGCTTCATGTAATATGACTTACGATCAACATCAATCCTGGACTTTGCATGACCAAGTTGCACACTCATCAAATATACAAAATATGAGTAACTTTCTAGATTCTGCTATGATGTATCAACCTGTTGCTCAAATTGACAACAACGAGTTATCAAAACTTAACTAGATTCCCTACATCCTCCCCTCAAACCCTAGAAAAATCTTTGTGAATGCCCGAGTTTAACTCATTATGTGCTTTGAGTAATGCCTTTAACGTACTGCAATGTTAATCAAGTTTTCTAACAGTAGATGCCCCTTCTTTGTTCTATCTCTCCATATCTACATATTTTATCAATAATTTAAAACTATATTCCATTATTCCCCATATCGGCTTTGCCACTCATTAGACGTTATCTCTATGTGGCTACACTCTTCTCTGAGTATTTTAATCTATTCAAGTAATTAATCGATATGATCCACTTGCTTCAATATTTCTCATGCCACAGAAGCTTTATCAACTGCTTCTTAAGATTGTAAATATCAACATCTTGCTCCATGAAACCTTTCTCATACTCGTTTACTCGAGCTGCACTTTCCTCCAATTTGTTTTTCCATTTAATTTCCACCTCTCCAAACTTGAGTAGCAGTTTGCTTATTCGGTGCCCCTTAGTCACCCACTCTGTTAGATGGGAAGGAATGTTAAGGGTCCGAAGATAGGTTTACAAAGCCTCTGAATCAAGTATACATTAAATCACAACCTCTCCAAAGTCACTTGTAAAAGAATTACAACACGAAGTTCCACAGGTCATCTCAGCCCTTAGGTACACTTATAAGATTAGAATATCCCTTGATAAACTTTTCAAAACCACATTTATCATTAATAATGGTAAGATTACCCATTTCCAACACTACAACAAGCCTCATAGCTAACCTTCGGTTTTCCACATGCATATATGTGTGCCAAATGTATACAATTCCCATTCATATGAGTCGCCATTCCACTAGGATATTATAGGTCTTTACGTATATCCTTTTCAATATCAATATCCATTGATGATATGATACGTGGTACGAAACCCTTCCAATAAACACGTCCAACAACCATTTGCTGAAAAGTATAATAACATAAATGAGACTAAGGAATACAATTTTTCAGTCACAATACACACATATGATAAAAACAAAGCTAATGTATTTTTAATAAAATCTTACATTTCCATTACTATCCCATGCATCTTCATTATAAGTTCATCGAAAGTTAACAAGGCAATCTAAGTTTGTACAACTTTACTACTAGAAAACTCTGCATCGGGGTACCCCTGGTAGATGGCTTGCCACTCGCATCCCCAAGACATGCTAGAACGCTAGTTGTCTTACGAGAATTTTTTCCGCTAGATCAGTCAACAACCTGCATGGAGTTTACTGGTTCAATCTCTTCTTCCTTTTCACCATTTTCGTCTAATTGACGATCCCTTTGATAAGACTAATTTTCCCTCATCGAAGGCAATGGCTTTTGTTTCCATATATACTTAATTAAGGGTAAAAGATGACCATGCACATGCACACTTAAAACACTTAACCAACGATACACATGCACACTTAAAATCTAAATATTAAGTAACCACTCAACGACTGTAAAATTCTTTCATTCATAAAGATGCACAAACTTTTCATACCCATGAAGTCATTTCCAACTTCGCCTATTTCATACTTCCCAACCATGTGTACCACTATTTTTTTTTTCTTATGAAACATATCCTCTCAAACATTACATTGTGCATATCAATATAACAATCCTTTTACACTCCATTTTCATGAATTTGTGGCTGGGGAATTCTGGTATATATGACCCGCTCGTTTTGTGTAATACTATATAGATAAAAATAATATATAAAAACCCAAAAACTCCTACCTAGCAAAGAATGTGTAGCGCCCACATCGTCAAAGTGAAGCAATACATGCAGCACACGAAAACCCAAATTCAACAATGCCACTAACCTGACAAAAAATGGATGTAGCGGAGGTGTTAAATGATATGTCCATATTATACGCTAATTTTGGGATCTTTTGTACTCATTTTGGTAGACTTTTGAGCTTTGGATACTCTAGTTTACCTTGAAGTTCCGTTACTAGAGTTAAGAGCGACTTTATCGCTTTTGTCACTTGTAACAAGGATTTCGTTGAAGACAAGGTAATTGTTGAATATTTGAAGACCTTGAAGATTCCATTTTGAAGACAATGAAGACTTTGAAGACCCAAAGAAAGCAATAGGAGAAAACTACACTAAGACCAAAGAGAAGAAGTTATGTGAGGGCAGAGTAATCTAGCCAACGCGAGTCGCAACGGTCGTCAGCCCAGACTTACTTTTTGGACTTTTTGTACTACAAATACTCATTATTTGTCTCTTTCTTCCTTACCTTTTTTCTCTCTATTTCCCACTGTAAAACCCTAGTTTTTCCATCTTTTCCATCTTAGTTTCCTCTTGATTTCATGTTTGAATTGCTTTTGTTAATTAGTATGAATTCTAGTAGCTAAACATAACCTTAGGAGAAATTGATTAAGGCTTCTAAGTCCATGGCTTTAGATCTATATGTAAGTTATTTAGTGCTTTGATATTGTGTATTTATTGTGCTTGAATTGGGTTGTTTAATCCATTAATGATATTGGAAGTTTGAATATATGAATTGCTTGTATGATTATGTGTTAGGGTTTGGACAAATTAGCTAATTCCCCCCTTCTTTTGATATGAAATCCAAGACCATGAGTTAGAGCTTCTAATATTGTTATGATTTGATGAATGCTAGATAAATGTGATAATGTCGAATTCTTTGTCATGTTTGTTTTGTGTAGCAAATGAAAGAGGTTTATGAATGTTAAATGTTCTTAGCTAATCTTGTGTAAGTGCATGAATTGGTTCAATGATTAGACATGGTGTAGTGTTTATAAGTGTTACCAAACTTGTTGATTCTTTGTACTTAATGCCATTAATGGGATACCTTTAGGCGTTGAACGACTAAAGGGGTC
>JAULKJ010185082.1:0-14282 GCA_032355405.1 Rubia balearica
TCTTTGTCACTATCACTAGATGCACCCACATTATCAGCCTCATTGTGAAAGCAGGTGCTGCTTCTTATAGCTGCCCTGTGGACATTTTTAGGTCAGGTGAAGCAAATTCGGGATTCTTCCATTGATTCGCCCTGTTCTGTAATTTCCCACCCGTAAATTGCTGCACGGGTTTTGACCTATCTGATCCCCTCAATTTTACCTAAGTTACCCTCTCGGGTTTTCAACTTAGCTAGACTTTTTCTTCAAACAAAACAAATTAAAGTAGAGCATATGCACACTACAATACAATACAATACAATACAATGAGATGTGTTTCTCTCCCCCACACTTGAACACACATTGTCCTCAATGTGAAAAAAGGACAAGATAAAGAAATAAGGGAGAAAGAAAAAATAACAACTCACAACTAGGACCCTAAAGGTCCTTCCCGGTGGTAGCAGTTCTCACTCCTTAATGAATGTTATCTCCTCCATGTTCTCAAACTCCATCTGATATTCAACCTTGACCCATTCACTATAAATCCATAACTATGCAAGTCTCGATCAACACCCACAAAAAACAACAACTAGTAGTACTCCTAGATGGTAGTTTTTTTGTAGTGGATTGTGGTCGTATTTTGTGGTTTTGGGTAAGATTTTTAGGAAAAGGATGAGGGATTTTTTCCTCTTTTAAAAATAAAAATCTACTAAAACAATTTTAAACTCGGGTTGCCTACCGAGAAGCTCCGTATATTTAAGGTCATCGGCACGACCCTAATGTTATCCATATGGTGATGGTTTGAACCCCTTCACCATGAGCATCCAAAAGTAGGGAGTTAGGGGTAGAAATCTTCCAAGAGGAATATTTTGTAGAGGTGGAGTTGGTCTTAAAGGATATGGGTGGTTTGGAAGCTTGGCATAATCATTTGGCTCCCCTATTGTCTCCTCCAAACATTCCAAAAATGGTGGAGTTGGTTTAATTGGTGGAGGTGAGGGTGATGATGGCAAGAATAATGAATGTCGGACAATCACCCCTTGCTCAACTTTTTTGTCATCAACAACCAATTCCTCATCCCCTTGGACCTCTTCTTCAACTTCCTTCACCACCTCGCCCATCAAGGTTAAAGGATTTTCCCTTGGCTCCGGATTCAACTCCGATTGTGATGGACGCTTGCTCGAATCTCTAGCCTTCAACCGGGCCACAGAAGATGCTATTTGACTAACTTGGATTTCCAAACTTTTGAATCTCGCGAAAAAGCTGTCCTCCACGTTTGTGATTCTAGATGTGGTTCGGTCTTCCAAATTAGTGACCATATTTTCTATAGCATGCAAGAGCTCCTCATACTCTAACTTTGGTTTTCCTTCTCAAGGGCTAGATGACCCTTCATCCCTTGGGTAGTGTTGTTGTGGTGTGGCATAAGGTGATGAATGCCAATCATATTGCTCACAGTTTTGGCTTTCCGGTGCATTCCCATACCAAGAATTTGGATTACCACTCCACTCTGGATTGTAAGAATCATAGTAGGGATACCATTCTTGAGATCCTTGACCTTGGAAACCAACAAATCCAATCTCTTCATAGCACTCCTCATGATACCCTTGGTTTAAAAAACAAAGGGTTCCTCGTAGTGCTCCTCTCTCAACCAATAGCAAGACTTGGTAGGATGGCGGAATGACAAATCCTACAAAAGTTTGCTTGTTGATCCTCTCTTCTCATCATGAGTTCCCTCACGATGAGCTATCCCCCCTTTTAAATCGAACAAAGGCAGTCGTGTCTTTAATGAAAATCGATTAAAGGTGGTTCTGTGGTAGAATCGCCTTTAATTGGGTATTTTACCCAATATATAAATGAAAATCAGTCACCACCTTTCCTCCTTAGGTTATCCATAATTAGTTTATTTTCTTTCAACTAGCCTCATCTCCTCCTTGGCTTTTCCATCCGCCTCCTCTTCTCTTTAGCTTTTCCAGCCGTCCCTCCACCTTCACCCGTCCCCCCACCATTGGCCTCCACCATCACCCTCACGTTGGCCTCCACCATCGCCTCCACCGCTCTCGCACCGCCGTTCTCACCTCCATTGATCGGAGCTCCGCCGCTGGAGATGTGAAGGTAGCCGTTGAAGATGGGCTCTGCCGCCATCAAGAAGAAGGTTCCGCTGTATCGGGAGAAGGACTCTGCCGCTTTCCGTGAAGAAGGGATTTGCCACTCGCCATAGGGAAGAAGGCTCAACCGAAAAACGTTGTAAGAAGTGCTTCACCGCTGTTGGGAAAGAGCTTCGCCTCCACTAAATTTAGTTATTTTTTATTTTTAGAAGCTTTTTGATTCATTGCTCTTATTCGTTATGTCGAGATCCAGATTTTTGTTAACATTTTCAGATTTCATTGGAAGCTGCCGGAAATATAATTTGATTTTCGAAGACTTTTTTTAATACCTCAGATTCAAGTTCTAAATTTGGAACTTGAATCTGATCCCAATTAAAGGCGGTTTTCGAATAACAATCATAGGCGGAACTAGAGAAGTCACCGACAAAGTGACTTTCTGGTCCAGCATAACTGCCTTTAATAGACTGGTTCTGCACTAGTAATGTTGTAAAAGGAGGACCTACTCCACCCATGTCTTATATTGACGTTGCAAACAGTCCGCTGTATTTTTCAAGGATTTCTATCACTTTATATTTTATGAATGGAGGTAGAAGTCTTCCAATCTTCACTCTTCGCGTTTCATTATTTTTTATCCAAAGTGACCCAACCCCAACTTCACCTCCTCGTTTATATGTCTTGTCCTCCATGGTGATTGTATTCACTATTTAAAGAAAAATCTCCTTCACTCCATGCTTCATGCATTGTCCGGCTGTCTGCTGGTTTTCTCTAACACATGCTAATGACCATGGTGTTGGAAATTTCATTACCAAGTGGTACATTAACCAAATTTCCTCTGCACCATTCATTCCTGGTATGCCAAGAAGAACGTTAAATGGCGATTCAGATCTTCCTGTGAAATCGACTAGTGGTGTTGTGGATTTCTTGAGTTCTCTTGAACCCCAATCTGTCAAAGCAGTCTACGAACAAGATTTTTACTGCACTTCCATCATCTCCGGAAACTTGATGAACAGTGAAGTTGCCTGGCTATGCAATTATGCCCAAATGGTTATTGTGTGGGGATGCATAGAGCGCAATGTAATCTTCACTGAATGTGATTGCTTGGCTAACACAAAGACACTATGATTTTTGGCTACGATTTCTCAACTTTGTTACATTACATTCAATCAAGTTTGTCATTGTCATTGTGAATTTCCGTTTCTGATAGAAATTACCAAGAAACTCTTCTGACAACTGTGTCCAAGAATGAATTCTACCCCTTGGCATATTGTCGCACCAAGTGATCGTTGTTCCTATGACAGAGACAAGGAATTCTTTCTAGACCAATTGAATAGGCGCATCGCAAAAGTGCATGCTATTATGATCGTGTAAATAATTATTTTGATTTGAGACAACTTGAAATCCTTGGGCATTTGGAAATTCTACAAGTTCGTTTCCATCGATGAATGCTCAACATCATTGAAAGCCATAATATTCCTAAGTTTATCTATGTAAGCTATAAGGTTTTCCTTAGATTCCTTCGTGGTTGATGATGTCTTAGTTATTGTTCTCAGTGAGGCGTAACCTTTGGCTCCTGGAAAAACCGCACCTTTTCTTTCACCATGTTAAAAAATCAGGCGTATAATTGCTCCTTGTTGACTTCCAAGAATGTTTAAATCTCGATTCTCCTATTGATGTGGTGGCGGGTCTTAAGCTTGAATTCTGCCATTTCTTTTGAGTACCATGGTTATTTAGAATAATTTCCAAACAAACGACACCAATGATGTGGCTAGCACCAGTTTCTCTGGCTATGGGAAAAGGCTTCTCCTCGAGATGTTGAGAAAATATATTCTATATTTACCGCTACAGTAAAAAAAAATTACATATAGGGAGGATGCATTCTCTGAATGCGTCCTTTTCATTTTTATTTCTTTTTAAATTTTAGAAAAATAGAGGACTCATTATTCATTTTCTTGAAAGAAAAACGTTCTCTTTTTGAATTATACTGTTCCCTCTTTTCCCCCAAAATCATAATCCAAAAACCCTAAAGAAAGGGTGATTTCTTCTTACACCGTCATCGCAACAGTCAATTATACTTTGGAAAAAAATTTTAAAAATATTGGACGCATCAGAATGAATGGTAAATAAATCTACACAACAACAAAATATCCCACCACCCCGATTAATTTTAAACGCATCATACAACATTTACATATGATAAAACTCATTAATTTTTTTCCTGTAAACCCCTCTTTACTGTACAAATAATCGAAAAGGTAAATTTCTCATCCATAAACTATAAAATAGATAGTCACCAAAATATTTAAAAAATAGTATTTAGCTTAAGAAATTGATAGTTTGATGGATGCCATGTAAAATAAATATATCATATTATGTGTTGGTCAAAAAAATTTGAGAAGTAATTTTTTAAAATAGAATATTGAAGATAGAGTTAAATAAAGTAAATTATGATTTTAAACATAAACACAAATTATGTAGTAATATATTATTTAAAAAATTATTTAAAAAATACTATATGATTATAATATTAATAAATATGGATTTGATCTCTTAGTAACTCGAATTCTATCTAATATAATTTAAATATTTAAATAATATTTTAATATTATATATTGTCCAATATTATAAAACTAATAATTTTCATGTCATGTACAAGTTTGATCTAACTACTTAACATTGTGACCGAAATTCTATAGAGTGCCACCGTCAAACTAATTGTATCTACATCATATTAAAATTGTACACATGTAAATGCGTCATTTTCATTTTTTATTTTCTTTTATTCTAGTAAAAGGACGTTCAAAATAAAAACAAAAAGAAATTAGAGTGAATGCGTCCTCTTCATTCAAGTTAAAAGAAAAAGGAAAAAGAAAATAGAGGACGCATTCGCTGAATGCGTCCGCCCCATATGTCTCCGGGTTCAATTTTCACCCTATTTGCATGGGGATCGAATTTTATAACCCGAAATTAAAGCACTTCCAAGAAAACTATATATCATTCTTTATAAAGTGTATGTTCAACTAAAACCTATCTATTTGGATCGTAGGATCACTAAAATATTGTCACAAGATCGCTTAGATCGTGTATGATCGTAGTTTTTGTGGATTATTACACTTCTTGTTTGTGATATACTCCAATATACCCGAAGAACAAAAATTTTAGTAGCAACATGCTCGACCGATGACTAAAAGGGAAAAAATAATTTTGGTTGGTGGAAGTGATGATGGTTAAAATCTCGTAAGCCCAAATAAGTTATTAGCCCTACATATTAGCCCAATGACTTTAGGAGAAACGGTTATGACCGTATTTATAAGCCATTTATGTGTCATGCAGAAGATGAATTGTGCACCAATGATGTAGGGTCTCAATTCTAACTACAAGGTATGTTCACATTCTAGTATTCATTCTCAATATACAATATTCATACGATTGGCTGACTTAAGCATTAAAGAGTTTTCTCCTGGAACACTTTGGGGTTTGTTTCTTTACATATCGCGACCAAGGGACTCAATGGTGCTGCTTGATCGGTTTCGAAATGCATCAATTAGAATCCCTAGTGGGATCGATTAAGTCAGATTTACGTCTCTTGGTTTATGTCCGCTTCTACGACTACTCGAAGTAGTGAGAGGTTGAGGTTCAAGGGAACATGCACTGGTGACGAGGTACAATCCTCGTACAGGAGAAAGAGCAAGATGGTTAATCCCCTAACTTCACAGAATGTTTAGCATGAGACGATTCAATTCTCCGCTGGACCTAATTATATTCCCATTGAAGCATCTCGAGCCGATGTGGCAGGATCTTCGAGGCAACCAGAGGTTAACTTAGAGCCTGGTGTAGGAGCTGGAAACACGAGCCCTGTGCGGAATCTGCCAATGGTTCGCATGATGAAAATATGAAGCTTTACTGAAATTTCTAGAAATTCTTACATGAAGGTCTATGAACAGACTATCCAAGAAATTGAGACATAAGAGTGATTTTTCGCAGTCAAATTTGGGTCAGGTGGCACAAATATTGGCAGCAACATGATATCGGGTCACCTCTCTATCGGTGCCAATAGGATCATCGAGAGGTATGGTACTCTCGACGACTATGGAGATGCAAGTGAGACTTGTGTCTCAACCATGTTAGTATTCTCTTATCATTGATATGTTGGAGAGGTAGCTCAAAATTGACACTAACCCTCGTTTCCAGATTACTCTCAAGGGAAGATGTACCCAATGCCTTCTTCGATGCCGATAATTCCAACAATTTCTTTCCCTGGAGTTGAAGCTGGGTATGAAGTGGTGTCTTCTATTGGGATCCACAAAAATGGTGGTACAGGAGTGCGGAATTCCATGCTCGACCAAGGACCTTATGGCTTTCCTAGAAAACCTCCAATATATTCTAGGGTTATGAGGCCTTAGATGCACCATGGCGACATGGGTTCCCAACCCATGTATCAAACCCCATATGGAGAAATCCCTCGAGGGTTAAATAAACTTAGAGACCCGTCAACATCAGGATTGGGAGTTGGAGCAGGATTGCCTCATTTTCCCAATCGAACAATTGTGAATGGCATCCGTGCAAGACTCAAGGTGGCCGAGGGAAATTGGATATGTGAACAGTGTTTTGTGGGCTATAGAACTGTTTAATCCTCTACTTGTATGGCATAGTTTATGGTTCCAAATATGTGATCCCTGTAGAGATTGGTATACCAAGCCCAAGGGTGATAGTATGGCATAGTTTATGGTTCCAAAGATGTGATCCTTGCAGAGATTGGTATACCAAGCCTAAGGGTGATAGCAGTTTCCGAATGATAGGTTAATGAAGATAATCGTCGTATGGACCTTGATCTGGTGAAAGAAAAGTGAGAGCTGGCATCCCTACAGGAAGCTAAAATGAAGGAGAAAGTCAAATGTTATTGTGATCGAGGGGTCCGAAAGGTTCAATTCAGCACGAGAGTTCTTGTTATGAGGAAGAATGAGAAAAGTTGATGTGAACATGAGGAAAAGTTGGCTGATAATTGGGAAGGACCTTACAAGGTTGTGAAAGTATTCCTGAGAGGCAGTTACACCCTCGAAACCATGGATGGAGGTCAGGTACAAAGGTGATGGAATATTTTCAACCTTCGAATGCATCATCAACTCTAGGTGAAGAGATTGGAGGCTTGAAGATGATCTGCTATGTATTTGAGTCTTGTACACCATGTACTGCATTTCTCGTGATTGTTATCTCATATTCGTATGTCGTGCACTGCGATTGATGGAATATAAGTTGTACGCCTTGCGCGACAGTTCTCATGATTAATGTTAAATTATTTTTATACACCATGCGTTGCGACTGGTGAAAAATGTTGTACGCCATGCACTACACTTTTTGTAATTGATATCTAAATTTCATACGCCATGCGCTACGACTGATTTAACGAAGTTTGTACGCCATGCGCTACACTTGCAATTGATATTTCAGTTTCGTACGCCTTGCGCTACGACTGATTAAATAAATTTTGTACGTCATGCCATGCATTCTTATTATAATTATTTTTATGTGGTAGGCAAGACACTTCCTATTATTTCACATTATACATGAAATGCTATCATTTAAGTTCGATGATTAAACCTTGCATATATCTTAAATAAGAGAACTGAAGTAAATATTTAGATAGTTTTAAGATTCAAGGAGGAAATCAGATGGAATGGATATCATGCATTATAAATTTTTAATGTACACAAAAATTTTGAAACCTACTATTCTTAAGGAACTAAACTCCCTAGATTTTTCTCTAACTCTTTAAGCTCATCAATTTTGATGCCTACTGGCTGTTGAAAGTCTTGATTTTTCTCTTCTTCGGAATACTAGGAATGATCAATTATGGTCCTAGTGAGGGTACATTTTGGGTTAAGGATTATTTGGTCGTCGTCTTCCAGGTTATTCAATTGAAGATCCTCGGCCTTGGGAAAACTTCTTTTAGTGTTATTCGAGCATTTTTCTTGGATGTATGAGTCCTCAAGGATCTACGAATACTAATATTCTTTTTAGCCTTTGAAATACTAGCTGACAAAGTTCTCGACCTTCCTATTCGAGCACGTATTTGAGGAAATTATTTTAACCACTCGGCTAAATCTCATACGCTGCTTTTTGACAAGGAGTCTTCTTGGTAAATACCTTGCTGTTAATAACCCAGTTATCTACCGCTCCAACCAGAAAACCAGGAATATTGGTGATAAGATTTGGGTAGAGGGTTCTCGACAACCAAAGACTCGATTAGTGTGGATTTTCCATCAATGGCTTCAGTTTTTTCAGCTAAGGCTTCTGTTAGCCTGCTGTTTCATTGAGAAGCATCTCATAAAGTTGCACTACCTCGTCCACCTAAGCCTTAAATTTATTAACTTCAGTCCGGCTGAGATTGTGGCGAGCCTAAACTATTGGCAGTCTGTTAGCATCCGCGAGATATTGGGATAGGTACACAAAATAACACGTTATACGTTGGATACTGTCTTGATAACTTTTCTCAGCAGCTTCGCAGTTATCACCCATTTCGAGGGGGCATGACCCCATCACATTTCCTTACCTCGAGGTCCCTTAAAAGATCCTAAAGTGCTGGGTGCTCACCACTTTGCGAAGAATTCAGTTCTGCGTTCTTTGAAATTAATTCCACATTCTTTTAACAGAGATTTTTTAAAATCCTTTGATGACTACTATCACGCCAAGTATCTAGTACCTTACTCCACTTAACCAGATCCATCATCATCTTCATCAGGTTCCCTCTAGTATTATCCAACTCTATCTTGGTTTTGGAGAGCTCTCAACAAGCATTTTGTAATTCTTTCTTCAGTGTGTTGCACTAAGAAAACAAGAATATGATAAAAATTAAAAGAGAGGAAAGGGAAAAATATTTTTTCATAAATAGAAAGAGTACATGAGGAGGCCGCGAGGGAAAATTTTGCATACTACCCTACCCTAGAGTCGTCTCCCTCAGCAATGGTGTGGTTTGCCCCATCCTTAATCACTTGAGGCTCATTCACCTTGGTTGTTTCTTTTGGAATTTTGGTTTCAAGGGAAAGAGCGAGAACTTTCTCAGCAATGTAAAAACACCTCGATGATTTCAAGAAATCCTGAAAAGCTATTCAAATACCACCATCCTTGGTAGCTTCTTCCCATTTCCTGTCAAGGACATCACTGGAATCAGGCTTGAGGAAAGTCTTTAGATATTCAATCTTCTCAATTGGGAGAAGATAAAAAAAGGCAGGAATGAGCTCATCCTCAACAAAGAAATGATAGCCATCGTCCTGGGAGGATTGGAGGAAATCCAAGAAGAAGTTGTAAAATTCTGGAGTCTTCATCAGCTTATCCTGGAAAGCTTTGAGTAGGGAGGCCCGAGCCTCCGGATCTCAAGCATTCTCCAAATATTTTCCAAGTTTTATCTTCTCATCCTTGAGTATCTCGTAACTTCCCTTGGTCTCCTCTAGTTATTTCCTTAAGCAAATTAGCTCTTCATCCTTCCTCTCGAGCTCCTCCTGGCCTTTAATAAGTTCACCGGTCTTCAATTGGACCTCCTTATGAAGGTTCAATCTATCCTTATGCATCTTTTCTTGGGAAGCATAGAGACAGGGACCCCAATCGAAAATAAAATGTGATATATATAAGAAGAGGCAAGGTTTCAAGGATATTCTAAAACCTTCAGGTTTTTGGCTAAGCCTTCCAAACTGTCTTATCCAAGATAAAAGCACTCGAGGAGGTGTGAGTTGAACGAGGGCCGCGGGAAGTTTCAAGATTTTGATCATTTCTCCCCTTTTATGTTGCTCATCAACAAAAAATTGTTCTGGGCCTTTCTTTTTTGTTTTTGGAAATGGTTTGTGCATCATTGCTCGACATGAGAGCCTCTAACACAACGGAGGAAGTTTTACTCGTAGAAAAATTGCCCACATTGCCTTTTTATTGTCGACCACCTTTCTTCAAATCTTTCAGAGCTCCGCCAAGGCCCACTGAGATATGAATGAATAAAAAGTTAGAAAAAAGAAAAGAAAAATCATTACAAATAAATTTTATCACTAAGATACCTTTCGAAGGGTCAAATTTTGGAGATGTAATATGAAGATGGGGTTCTCGAGTGAGTTTCTTAAGTTTCAGTTAAGGAAGGTTATCTCCTTCGATAGCCCTTTTTTGTTTTTAGTGGCAATATGCTACCTTTTCTTATGCTCGAGCTTCTTATATACGTATATCCGGTAAATCTTGGGTACCCACATTAAACCAATACTCAAGGTTTTAGCCGTAAAATCTTTATAGTCAATACGAGTGGCCAGAAGAAGGAATCTGCCTTCTTCAAGATCACTGGGAGGAAAGTACTTTTTACCCTTCGAAGATTCAACTACTACATCTTGATTCCACGAAGGGACCTTGTACCTTCAAGGTGAACCCTTTACCGATTCCATCCAGACGAATTGGAAGGAGTGAGAAAAGGTTTTTGCTTCCTGAATCTGCTGGCAAAGGTAATAACAAGATCCCTCTTGTTCCCACCATGTGTCATGCTATATAATGAACGGAGTAACCAATATTTAGGCTTAATCTTGAGTTCGTAACACCTTGTCATAAATTTCATAATAATGATTATCACATTGGGAAGAACTTGTGCGGGATTGACCATAAATCCTTTAGGGGAAGATAAAGCCCTTTTGAATGTGTTTTAAATAGATAACTGAATTCACTGTGGCTCAACATGAGAGCTCGCCCTCTAGTTCTACGAGTGTCTCACCCCCTTCACTCGAAGAAGAATTATCCTTCTCATTCATGAGGGTAAACCTTTCTTGAGGGAGTCGCTTCTGGATTCCCATCATTTTCTTTAACAAAACCCCCAAGGAAAACTCATTCAATTACTGAAACTTGAAGCTCTACAATCCCAGTTACAGGAGATTTGATCAAAGGACCCATTCCTTTGCTAGACGGCCAAAGGAGTGGAATCGTTGGAAACCCCCTCTTGTTGGAAATTTTACCATAAGTAGACGATCTACTTGCCATGATAATAAGCAAGGAGAAAAATTAGAGAGGAAGAAAAGGAAAACCTACTTGCCGAGAATAAGAAGGAAGATGATGGAAGTGGTTGAGAGAAATTTGTGCGTTGAGCAAGTGAGCAGAGCAGTTATGAAGGCTGAAATGGTAGATACATAATGATTATATTGAAAAACTAAAAAGTTGAGAAGGCATGAAAATCTTTCTAGATGCATCATAAAAGAAACCGCCAGTCACGCGCTTTTCTCACAAGTGGCCAAAACGCGCGCCTTTACAAATTTTGAGAAAAGAATACTCCCTCTGTCCCACTCTAAATTGCTTATTTACTTTTTGAGAGTCAACCATAAATATAAATTAATATATAAATAATAAATATATCATGTGACATATTGTTAGATTTGTCTTAACATCTATTTTCTAAATATTAATTTTCTATGCGATATTATTTTGTACAACTAAAAATATTTACGATCAAATATACTCATTGAATATCGTGAAAAAAGTAATCATTAAGCTTATATGGGGAGGGAGGCAGTAGAAGGGAAGAGGCGCAGAAAAGTGGCGACATCGTTTGGAAGCGTGGATTCTCCTCGGGTCTTTGAAAAGTATTAAAACGGAAAGAGAAAGCCACCAAATTCGGATCCTATTTGTGGCTTTCGCAACTTTGGAACGGCGCAGCCACCTTCCTCTGTCGACCTCTTTATGTGCATAATACTGTAGAAAGCCCATCGCCTTTTATACTTTCATTAAAATTATTATTATTTTAAATAAAGTAACTACTTTTGCATTTCTTTATACTTGGCACTACTTTAATTTGATAGCCTTCCATTCATGTTACCGCATCATGAAATGTAACTTTTATTGACGACTTACGAGTCAACTGGAATCTAACCATGCATTGACCAGTGGAGAAGGGGTGATTAAAGACACTCAAACTGTCTTTGATTGGGATTTGAAAGAGGTTCCGAACTCAGAACTCCCTCCTAGTCACATCGGATTATAAAGACATTTTTAAATCGATTTAAAACGGTTCTTGAAAAATCGCCTTTTATTAGAATCAATTAAAAATGCTTTTATTGAAAAAATCATCTTTAATGGTCTGATTTTGTTTTATTTTTGGCTTAAGATAAATAGTTAGGTTTTCTCTCTTCTTCCCTTATTATATTTTCATTAATTTTCCTATCACCCAAAAATCACTACCGCCGCCCACCCTTCAAACTAAACCCTAGATATCGGAACTCCCTCCCCTGCCCACTCTCCACCGACCTCCTCTCCCGCTCCCTCTCCCCGCCTCACCTCAACCACCGCGGCTCTCCACCACAGCCGAGAAGTCTCGCCTCCACCGCCGCGACTCTCCATCGCCGATTCCTCTCTGTCGTGAAGCGCCCTCAGCCGGGAAGTCCCTACGCCGTGTCGCCTCCACCACCACCGGGCCACGTCAATGTTAGGGTTAAAGTACATATATGTATTTTGATTTCTTGAATTTGTTAATGTTGTTTTTTGGATGTCCAACAAGTAAAAATTTTGATGTTTTTTGGATTATTTTATTGAATCTGTATTTTGACCCCGCTTTTCTTTGTTTGTTGTCGGAAAGCTCAGTTTTCTGCTGGACATCAATCATTCACTACCTGAGGTTTTCACCAATTTTTTTCAAAACCCCCGAAATGAGTTCCGAATTAGGAACTAAAATTCGGACCCGATCAAGGGCAGTTTTTGAACCGCCTTTGATTGAAATGGATCAAAGTCAGGACCACAGAAAACACCTCAAGTCCGATGTAAACGCGTTTAATAGGCCTTTCTCCACTTGTGATTACAGCTAAAATTTAACAATTAGTAGTGCAGAAATGGCACTTTACCTGTAGTTTTTTCTCCACTCTGATAATGTTTTTCGACTACATACGACGACTCCGATGTTCATTGATGGATGGTTATGAACGGAAAAACCAGATCTAATATCGAAACTAACTTCAGAAGTAAATAAAAAGAATATGACTCCTCAATTTTGTTGAATAGAAAATCAAGAAACACAAGAACTTAAATCCAATTTCACCATGTCGATACTGTCATCATCATCATCATTCATCCATATATTATCAATCACACAAATTCACCTACAATCAAACGCAGAATACAATAACAATTCTTATAATAAGCTCCTATCAGCATTCAACAATAATATACTTCAAAATTTTAATTTAATAAAATGTGATTGTAATTGAATGTAAATTTATATGAGTTGATAGTTGGTACGAAAAATAATAGATTGTGCATATATTCTTATTTCTGGAATGTAGTGTCATGTAATGATGTAATACTCTATTAAGATTTTGTACAAATGAAAGGTGAAAATTATAAATTCTTGATGATTGAGATATGAATTCTACTTTCTCTATCACACTCAATTCTTATAATCAATGGTAAAATTAAATGAACAGATAAAAAATTATAATATTATAGCTCTAATGCGTACGTGGTTAGATTCAGTCATTTTTCATGGAAGCGTGAAAAAAGTGGTCACCGGCATGCATGTATTATAGTAAGAGCCAAAACCCTAGGTTGGGATATAATCAAATGGGGCCCACAATAATCTAACAACTCACTCAGCACTAAGTAGTTAAACGCATGCTTATGATCTAATGCTCTTTTTATAAATAATCATTTTGTTACTATTGGAATAAAACGTATCGATGCGTCATTAATTTAAAATAATCAGAAAAGAAAAGCTCAAAGTGGGTGATTTGTGATTGCATGTCGAGAAAAAAAAACTTCCGCTTATTGTTAAGTAACTTGATTTTCAGCTACATATTTTGGAGAATGTCTCATGGATAACCGTTACAATAATTACTGTATAGTTAAATGAAATATTATTAGTGGAAAACAAGACATTAATTAATTTAAAATGATTGCGTATTATTCAGAACCATAGCTCACAACTAGTTTTGGTATTGAAACGCTCTTCACAGGTCATCAATGACAGTTTTCGTTTCAACAGTCGTGCATTGTGTCATTCAGCACTTATGCTTACCTTCATAATTTCTTCCTATCTTTCTCCGTCCTCCCTTCTTTTCCTTAGTTTTTCTCCTCATCTTCTGCCCGCTCCTCTCTGCCGCCTATCCTACCTGTCATCGTTGCACTGGATTCCCTATTAGCAATATGAGGTAATTGAAAATATGAGTGTAGGTATAACTCGTTGTCATTGGTGTATTTTGGTGTAAATCATAA
>JAULKJ010185188.1:0-14279 GCA_032355405.1 Rubia balearica
AAGTTTATCACTGGCAAAACCCATTTGTTCTGACAATTGATATTATTTTATGTGAACTTCTCCATTCCCATCTGCAGAAACTTTCAGGTCACCTATCTTTAGATGGAGCTCACTCCCTTCTTTTTCTTCTTCAACTCTATCAGTAAATAACTTTCACACAATTTTAATGCACCCTATTAGTTATGCTACCAAATTTTAGACCCCTACACTTGCTTCCCCATGAGTATGGTCCTCTATGGGTGAAGTAGTGTAGGAATTCGGTTAGGTGAGGCCTCTCGCACCTGGCGCACTTTCTGTAGTAGGTGCGAGATATCGATCCTGCAATCCTTTCTTCGTTGGAAGCCAAGAAGGTTCAATTTCCGCCTGCGTTGGCAAGAAGGTAATTTCCCAATTTTAAGCTATCTTTTAATGAAGACAGAATATTTGTGTTGTTAAAGTATAATGATGGTGAACATTGCACATTATGCTCAGAATCCCAAAAAGTGTTATGCACGAAAAAATTATAGCCCATGATATGAACGTGCTTGTCTTTCATTTTTATTTGTGCATATTATATTTTTCGCTGGAAATCTTGCATATAATTTATGTGCATATTACGTGCTATAATTTATGTGCATATTAATTTTTGTGCATCTTAGCATAATGTGCAATATTCACCTTTATTTTGTTTATCGTGGTGGTTTTGTAGCTTACTGGCTTGAGTATATATGGATGATTATCTTGGAACTTTCATTTTTCCAGAGCTGTCATTTTGGACCACTTTACTTAAGGCCATCCAAGAAGGACCTTTGGCGTTGATATCTCATGCATGTCCTCTTTAGTGGTAGTAGGCTTCTCTTACTTGAACATTATAACGGGGCTATAATTTCTTCTCTTTCTCTGACGCAACGACTAGACAAAAGTGTGTCACTGGCAAAACCCACTTGTTCTGAAAACTGAGATTCTTTTATGCAAGGAACTTCCCCAGTAACAGCTGCAGAAACCTTCTGGTCACTTATTCTTAGATGGCGCTCACTCCCTTCTTTTACTTCTTCAACTCTATCAGTAAATGACTTTCACATAATTTTACTTCACCCTATTAGACATGTTAGCAAATTTTTGACCCAAACCCTTGCTTCCCCATGAGTATGGTCCTCAATGGGTGAAGTAGTGTAGGAGTTCTGTTTGGTGTGGGTTCTTGCATCTGGCGCAAATCCAGTAATAGGTGTAGCAGATCAATGCAGCAATCTTTTCTTTGTTGGAATACAAGAAGGTTCACTCTTTCGCTTGCGTTTGCGAGAAGGTTTTTTCCGACTTTAAGCTGTCTTTGAATGCAGACTGAACATTTGTGTTGTTAATATGTAATGATAGTGAAAACTGCACATTATGCTATTGAATATTATAGCCCGAAATATGCGCGTGAAATATATGCACGATTACAAGAAAAAAAAACTAATATGCACAAAAAGAGATATGCACGTAATGTGCACGTGAATAATATAATTGATGAACTCTCAAAAGCTATTACAAAGTAATGGGAATTTTACTAATAAAATATTATTTAAAATAGTAATATTCACAGCCAGTGAAAATATCATGTGCTTACTACGGTCCCCTTTACAAAAAAATAATAATCAATTGAGAGTTAGGAAGGTTTTACATTAATTTGAAAATAAAGAAAGGATTTAAATTATTTGTGGTTACTAGATTAGAGATTATTTTATATATATTTTATAGAAATGCAAAATCTCAAATTAAAAATTCAAAAGGAGTAAGTATTCTATTTTTGTGGGAAGAATCAATTTTATATATATATAAATGATCACTTGTTAATTACATGTCATTTAATATAAAAGAAAATTAATGATAAATAGAGAGATGTGGAATTTGGAGCATGTTTTGACAATTGAGAAACTCTAACTTATAGTGGTAATTAGATTCGATATTAATAGAGATAGGGATTATAGAATTGGGAAATATCATTTTTACAGTTGAAATAGAGGGAAGTAATTTTTTGGGAGAATTGACTGTAGAAACAAACACTTTTTTAGTAAAAAAAATGTGTAAGTTGTGTACATTTCCGAAATACAGTGGCTTTCATTAATCCACCTGCACTTCAAAAGACCCGTAGTGTTTCTCTTTGACCAATTTGAAATAGATTTCTTGAAATGAACTTGGCCACACATTCAAAAGTATTGATGGATAACAATTTCTTGCTTCGTTAAGACAGAGTATACACAACAAGATAGAATGGAACTAAATTATCGGCCAAGATATATTGAATAGGTGGTAGTCTTCATTACTTTTTTTATGATGAATGAGATATGTCATGTTGTGATGGTTAAAGATGATAAAAATATATATTGGGGAAAGTTTAAATAATTTTCTACCTTAATCCATTGACTATTTACTTGCAAATGCGCACGAATAATCTAATAGTTAAGTCTAATATGCATATGAATATAAGTGAAGAATTTAATATTTGAATTTCTGAAAAGGTATGAAGAAGATATATATATATATGTGTGTGTGTGTGTGTGTATATATATTCTATTAATAAATTATTGTCATAAAATTTTAATTCTTAGCCATTTAATCCTTGATTTATGTTTCCAGTAAATTACATGTTCCTTAATTGATCTTGTTAGAATAACTGCTTGTTTTTAAAATCATTTTTCTTCATTAGTTTGATACTAGAAGTCATCTTCTGCATTACTTAATCTTTGTTCAACTTCTTTTATGTCTTGAAAAATATTACCAATATTGGTTTTAGTCCAGTCTTTAATAAAGTTTTTTAATCTTTCAAATTTTGGGAATAAATTTGATAGAGGGTTACCAGTTGCAGGTTTTTACCTATATGATTTGATTAAATCAAAGAAATCAAACATTTTGGTCCACATTTGTTGGAAAGTAAAAGGCTTTGGTGAGGTTATTTGATTGTTTCGAACAGTTAATAGCAATGGAGAATAGTTGGAGCATGCTCTATCAAGTATTTGAATGGACCTATTTGGATAGAGGGTGTGCCATTCATGATTAGCTAAACCTCTATTTAGTTTTTAAACAACGGGTCCTATAATTTGTTGTTGGACCGGGTGAATTAAGATCATACAGTTTGAGTCTCAATTAATGGAGGATCATTTATTAATATCCTAAAGTCTATTATGCTTCCAAGAGGGGTATTATTTTACCTTTGTAATCAGTTAGGTCATGAACTGTATCAAAGTTTCCTACATAAATAGCTGTAGCTAGCTATGAAGATTTGATATCTTCCCATGATTGTTTCCTCAAGTCTCTAGTATGAAATGTAAATAAAAAGATACAATACTTGGTTAAGTTAGAGATATTATCAATCTTTGAACATCCTAAAAACTGCGGAGTATGAGCTATGTCTGAGACTGCCAGTTTATCAGTCCAAACGATCCATATTTTTTATCACACGTCTTCCACTTTTCGAACCCTATATTAGAACTTAGTTTCAGTAGCTTAGAATTATGGTGCATTGGCTCAATTATCACTACTATGTCTATTTTATGAATTTTAATAATCTGAATTAACCCACATTAATAAAAAATTAGGTTGGAAAATACCGTTCCAAGTTCAGAACAATGCCCATTGGACTTTACGAATTTGGAAGGTTTTTCGTCTTTTCACAATTGTCATAGGCCGCTTGTTACGAAACTTGGAAGCATATAGTGTCTCCTTTTCAAATTGGAAACCAACCTCAATCAAAGGTGAATTGACACAACCTCCTTTAATTAGGACTAATTAAAGCTGGTTATAACGTTAACCGCCTTTAATTAGCCTAATTAAAGGTGATTACTAAAAAACCTTATAACCACTTTTAATTAGCCCTAATTAAAGGCGGTTCTTCAAAAACTGCCTCAATTTGATGAATAACTGCCTTTAACTCGATTTTTCTTGGGCCGATTAGGCGTTTCAAGTTCAAAACCTCTAAAACAAGGCAGTCCCGCATTTTTTCCATAACCGCCTTCGATCGACGCATTTAATGCGTTGGCCTCTACTAGTGGAAGTTGCTTGGCTCTGTCACCTCCTAAAAGAATTGTGGATTCCATTATCTCCTCCCCATGTTCTACTTTGTGATAGCATTATTGTTATCTTCTTTGCTCATAACCATGTTACTAAAAATAGGCCAAGAAAATCAGCATGTAACAAGTTATTTTGTTCCTAAAATGGTGCCTATAATCAACCCGAAGTTTCTTCATGTGGCTACCTCACTCCATCTTGTTCAATTCTTTACCAAGATCTCTCTCGTCAACCTTTTAAAGTCCAAGCCACGTGTTTCTAATAATAGGATGCTTAGCTTACCGGGGGATAGAGTATAGTTAATTTTGATTGTAATCTATAGCATACCATGTACAGATGATGGAACTTGAAATTACCATGCATATCTTACTGTGATTACCCGCTTATGTTAAGAATATATCTACCATGTACATTCTACAAATTCGTATCAATGGTATACATTCAACTACTGTTAAATCAACATTCTTTTGTAAATAATATAACGCTAATTTTACTTAATATCAATGGATTATGTAATCCTTATTGAAAGCTTTCCTTAAAATTTTAGTTTTTGCCAAAGCAACACATCACTCATTCATAAAAAACTAACAATACTTACCGCTTTTTAAGTTTAAATTCAAAAAAATCATTTTCATGAGCTTCATATCTATAAATCCCTAATATAATCACTTAAAATATTTAATATCCCTCATTTATTTTTAAAACAATTTAGAAATTCCATATTTCCAAAACTATTTCAATAAGTTAACGAAAAATGTCATGAAAGAATTAAATTTTATAAAAAAAATAAAGAATCAATTTTGGTCTTCTTACTACCTTCCAACAACTTAAATATTAAATTCTTCACTTATATTCAAGTGCATATCACTTTCTGTGAATATTAGATTTAACTATTAGATTATTCGTGTGCATGTGCATGTGCACATGAATAGTCCAAGAATTAAGGTGACAAATAACCTAAATTATTTACCCAAATATATATTTTAATCTTCTTTAACCATACGTCTCACATTCATTATAAACAAACAATAAAAAACTGTTACTTGTTCCAATATTTTTGGACCAAAGTTTAATTCCCTTTTATCTTTGTGTGTAGACTTAGCCCGGACGAAGCAAGCAACTATTATCCACCAAATATTTTGATATGTGTTGTCATGTTCACTATAAGAATTCTATTACAAACTGTCAGAGAGAAACAATACAAGGCGTTCTGAAGTTAAAGTGGATCGATGAAATCCTTTTTATTTCTGCAACTTACACCAATTATTTTATAGAAAAAAGTGTTTGTTTGTACCATCGATTATCCCCAAAACAATAATGATTCCATTTATTTAAATTGTAAAAATGATATTTTGCAATTTCATAATACCGATCTCCATTCATCTCTAATCTAGCACAAATGATTAAAATTTCTACATTGTTAAAACCCGCTCGAAATTTCCTATCTCGCTATTTAACATTAATTTTCTTTTCTTGAAATTGCACATAATAAATATGTGATCATTTTAATAGATATATTTATCATTGATTCTCCCCCAAAAAGAGAATACTTACCCTTTTTCTGTTTGTAATTCTATATTTTGCATTCTTATTATATCTATATAAATTAATCCCTAATCTAGTAACCAACGATAATTTAAATCCTCCCTCCATTTTCAAGTCCATTAAAAACTTCCTACCTATAAATTGATGAATAGTTTATTTTTTGTAAAAGTTCATGTAATAAGCACATGATCATTTCAATAAATAGAAATACAAATAGTTTCAATGAATATTACTACTCTTTAACAATAATAATTAAAATCACTATTACTTTGTAATATTTTTTTTATTCATCAATTCGATTATTCATGCACACATCACGTGCTTGGATTTTTGGTGTGCATATTATATTTTCGCTAGTAATCGTGCATATAATTTACGTGCATATTATGTGCTATAATTTATGTATGTATTATTTTGTGCATCTTAGCATAATGTGCAATATTCACCTTAATTTTGTTTATCGTGGTGGTTTTGTAGTTTACTGGGTTGAGTATATGCGGATAATTATCTTGGAGCTTTCATTTTTTCCAGAGCTATCATTTTGGACTACTTTACTTGAAGCCATCCCACAAGGACCATTTGGCGTTGATATCCCATGCATGTTCTCTTTAGTGGTAGTAGGCTTCTCTAACTTGAACATTTTAATGGGGCCATAATTCATTCTCCTTCTCTGATGCAACAACTAGACAAAAGTGTATCACTGGCAAGACCCATTAGTTCTGGCAATTGAGATTTTTCGGTGTGAAAAACTTCCCCATTCACAGCTGCAAAAACCTTCAGGTCACTATCCTTTGACGGAGCTCACTCCCTTGTTTTACTTCTTCAACTCTATCAATAAATTATTTAGGCACAATTTTAATGCACCCTATTAGGCATGTTCGGAAACTTTCGACCCCTGCACTTGCTTCCCCATGAGTATGGTCCTCAATGGGTGAAGTAGCGTAGGAGTTCTGTTTTGTGAGGGCTCTCACACCAGGTTCACTTTCTTTAGCAGGTGCAGAAGATCGATGCTACAATCTTTTCTTAGTTGGAGGCCAAGAAGGTTTATTTTTTCACATGCGTATGCGAGGTTTTTTCCCAAATTTAAGCTATCTTTAAATGCAGACAGAAGATTTGTGTTGTTAATGTATAATGATGGTGACATTGCACATTATGCTAAGATGCATAAAAAGTGCTATGCACGAAAATTATAGCCCATGGTATGCACATGCTTGTCTTTCTTCTTTTTATGTGTGCAGATTATATTTTTTGCTAGTAATCGTGCATATAATTTACGTGCATATTACGTGCTATAATTTATGTGCATATTAATTTTTATGCATCTTAGCATAATTTGCAGTATTCAACATTGTTTTGTTTATCGTGGTGGTTTCGTAGCTTACTGACTTGAGTATATGTGGATGATTATCTTGGAACTTTCATTTTTTCAAGAGCTGTCATTTTGGAATACTTTACTCGAGGCCATCCCAGAAGGACCATACGACGTTGATATCTCATACATGTCCTCTTTAGTGGTAGTAGGCTTCTCTTACTTGAACATTTTAACAGGGCCATAATTTTTTTCTTTTTCTGATGCAACTACTAGAAAAAGTGTATCATTGGCAAAACCCATTTGTTCCAACAATTAAGATTCTTGTATGCAAACAACTTCCCCATAAACATCTGCGAAAACCTTCGGGTTACTTGTCCTTAGATGGCGCTCACTCCCTTCTTTTACTTTTTCAACTCTATCAGTAAATAACTTTCACACAATTTTAATGCAACCTGTTAGGTATGTTAGAAATTTTTTGACCCCTACACTTACTTCCCTATAAGTATAGCCCTTTATGGGTGAAGTAGTGTATGAGTTCTGTTTGGTGAGGGCTCTCGCACCTGGCGCTATTTCTGTAGCAGGTGCAGGAGATCGATGCTACAATCTTCTCTTAGTTGGAGGCCAAGAAGGTTCACTCTTCCGCCTGCATTTGCGAGAATATTTTTTCCTGACTTTAAGATATCTTTAAATGCAGACAGAAGATTTGTGTTGTTTATATATAAGGATAGTGAACACTGCATATTATGCTAAGATGCACAAAAAGTGATATGCACGAAAATTATAGCCCATGATATGCACGTGAAATATATGCACGATTACAAAGAAAAAAAATCTAATATGCACAAAAAGAGAAACGCACGTGATGTGCACGTGAATAATATATTTGATGAAATCTCAAAAGCTATTACAAAGTAAAGGGAATTTATTATTAAAATATTATTTAAAATGGTAATATTTACCGACACTGAAATGATCATGTGATTACGTGCCCTTTTACAAAAAAAATCAATTGAGAGTTAGGATTGTCTTAAGTGAACTTGAAAATAAATGAAGGATTTAAATTAATTGCGATTACTAGATTAGAGATTAATTTATATAGATTTTATAAAAATGCAAAATCTCAAAATAAAATTTGAAAAGGAGCAAGTATTCTATTTTTGTGGGAAGAATCAATGTTAAATCTATATATTGAATGATCACATGTTTATTACATGTCGTTTACTATAAAATAAAATTAATGATAAATGGAGAGATAGGGAATTTGGAGCAGGCTTTGACAATGGAGAAACTGTAATTTATAGTGGTAATTAGATTAGATATTAATGGAGATAGGGATTATAGAATTCTAAAATATCATTTTTACAGTTGAAATAGAGGGAAGTAATTGGTTTTTTGGGAGAATCGACAATAAAAACAAACATTTTTTTTAGTAAAAAAACATGTGTAAGTTGTGTACATTGCATAAATACAGTGGCTTTATTTGATCCACCTGAACTTCAAAAGGCCTTGTAGTGTTTCTCTTTGACAACTTTGTAATAGAATTACTAAAATGAACTTAGCCACACATTTCAAAGCATTGTTGGATAATGATTGCTTGCTTTGTCCAGACTGAGTATACATGCAGAGATAGAATGGAACTGTAATTATCGGCCTAAATATATTGAATAGGTGGCAGTCTTCATTATTTGTTTATGATGAATGAGAGATGTCATGTTGTGATGGCTAAAGATGATTAAAATATATAATGGGGAAATTTTAGATTATTTTCCACCTTAATTCATTGACAATTCACGTGCATATGCACATGAATAATCTAATAGTTAAGTCTAATATGCACATGAATATAAATGAAGAATTTAATTTTTGAAATTCGGAAAAGGTATGAAGAAGATAAATATATATATATTCTATTGTTAAATGATTGTCATAAAGTTTTAATTCTTAGCCATTTAATCCTAAATTTATGTTTCCAGTAAATTTCATGTTCTTTAATTGATCTTGTAAGAATAACTATTTGTTTTTTAAGTCATCTTTCTTCTTTAGGCTGAGACAAGAAGTCATCTTTCTTCTTTAGGCTGAGACAAGAAGTCATCTTTCTTCTTTAGGCTGAGACAAGAAGTCATCTTCTGCATTACTTAATCTTTGTTCAACTTCTTTTATGCTTTGAAAAAATATTCCCAAATTGGGTTTTAGTCTTGTCTTTAATTATGTTTTTAATATTTTAAGTTTTGTGATTAGAATTGATAGATGGGTACCAGTTGCAAGTTTTTAACTATATGATTTGATTAAATCTAAGAAATCAAACCTATCAGTCCACATTTGTTAGAAATAAAGGCTTTGGTGAGGTTATTTGATTGTTTCGAATAGTTATTAGCAATGGAGAATGGTCAGAGCATGCTTTATCAAGAATTTGAATGGACCTATTTAGATAGAGTGCCCTTCATCATTAGCTAAATCTCTTTTATTTTTTAAACAAAGGGTCTTATAATCTGTTGTTGGACCAGGTGAATTGGGATCCTACAGTTTGAGTCTCAATAAATCTAGGATCATTTATTAATTTCCTAGAGTCTGTTATGCATCCAATATGGGTATTCTTTTACCTTTGTACTCAGTTAGGTCATGAACTGTATTAAATTTTTCTACATAAATAGTTGTAGTCAGCTATGAAGATTTGATATCTTCCCATAATTGTTTCCTCAAGTCTATAATGTGAAGTGTAAATACAAATATAGAATACTTGGTTAAGTTAGAGATATTATCAATCTTTGAACATGCTAAAAACTGCTGATTATGGGCTATGTCTGTTCCAGTTTATCAGTCCAAACAATCCCTATTTTTTTGTCAAATGTCTTGCACTTTTCGAACCCTAAATAAGAACTTAGTTTCACTAAGTTATAATTATGGTGCATCGACTCAATTATACTATGTCTACTTTATGAATTTTAATTAACTACACATTAATAAAAAAATTGCATGGAAAATACTGTTCCGAGTTGGGAACAATGTCCCCGATGGACTTTATAAAATTGGAAGGTAGTTCGTCTTATCACAATTGTCATAGGCCACTTGTTATGAAACTCGGAAGCATATAGTGTTCCCTTTTCGAACTGGAAACCAGCCTCAATCGAAGGCGATTTGACACAACCGCCTTTAATTAGGGTTCATTAAAGGTGGTTATAACATTAACCGCCATTAATTAGCCCTAATTAAATGTGGTCATTAAAAAACCTTATAACCATATTTAATTAGCCCTAATTAAAAGCAATTGTTTACAAATTGCCTTAATTTAGTGAATAACCGCCTTTTACTCGATTTTGCTTGGGCCTATTAGGCGTTTCGAGTTTGGAACCGCTAAAACAAGGTAGTCCCGCATTTTTTCCATAACTCCCTTCTATCGACACATTTAATGGGCTGCTCCCTACTAGTGGAAGTTTCTTGGCTTTGTCACCTTCTCAAAGATCTGTGGATTATATTATCTCGTCCACATGTTCTACTCTGTGATAGCATTATTGCTATCTTCTTTTCTCATAACCATGTTGCTAAAAATAGGCCAAGTGTATCGGCATGTATGCAGATAATTTTTTCCTAAAATAGTGTCTTTAATCAACCCAAAGTTTCATCACGAGGCTACTTTAGTCCATATTGTTTAATTCTTTACCAAGGATCTCTCTCGTAAGCTTTTTTTTGGTTTTTGAACTTTGTTTTTTTATATAAAACCACCGTAGGGTGGTGGGATATTCACTGGGCTCCCAAAACCCAAAAAAATAGCATAAAGCCGAATAAACTTACAATCCGAGGTTTAATAGCACAGTTTTTGGTATAAAGTAAAAAAAAAAGTGATGAAGTGAATCATGAAATCAGTCCTATATCTACCTTGTGTTGCAATTTAGCGAATAGAAAAACGAAACACAATTTAGCCGCACAAGGTATATTTGCTTCTAAAGACAGATTAGCGAATCTATCTAAGAAACACATCTTTGCCTCTAGAAGGTGACTAAATTACTCCATGATGTCAAGTGTAGTGGCTATCCTTAGAGTTGCGTCCAGCAGCCCCTTATTTCTTCCTTGCGAAGCTCCTTCCTCTCAATCTTCACACCTTGTTGCTTCCAACCCGTGTCCACAAAGGAAAGAGTAGTAAAAGATTCTACAGGCTAGGTTTAAGTAAACGGATGTAGGGAAATTCACTACTATTCATTACAGCTAAACCTTTTAGCTTCCAACCTGGTACTAAATTGCTTATATGATCATGTAAAGGGAAAAAATATGGATTAGAAAATATGATATATTCTTCATTATGAATAAAATTGGTAAGATTAAAAATAAGTAGATGATATGTTTAGTGCGTGTTCAGTACGTGACTTGAGGTTTTTTGCATTTTTAGTTTTTGACTGCGTTTATTTACGTTACTAAATTTCTCAAATTATTCTGAAGCATAATAGATGTGTCGGTTATTTAAAAGCATAAGAAAATAGAAATGGAGTGATAATATTCAGAATGAAGAAAATAAAAATGGAACATATCTGATTAGGAAACTAAGGAGAGTTACTAGAGATGTTGAATCGGTAGGGAAGCATGTCTAGATCAAATACTTTGGACTTCTTTTGGTTGAAAAGGGGTGTGAAAGAGTTTGGCGCTATTTCCTTTTGTTCCTCTATTTGAATATGAAATAGTGAGTATTGAAAAATTAGGTTATTTATAGATTGTATTTTAACGGCCTATGTCATAACGGTTACTACAACGGTAAAAAATTATGGTTTTCTTATTAGTTTGATCATCGTTATTTTAACGCGTATTGAACCCTAACGGAATTAAAAAATGGTAAGAGTACTTTTATCTTCTTCATAAGTATAATATTTAACTGATATTAATAATTTTACAATTTTACTAAATAAAGAAGTACATAAACAAAAGATGCACTGATACCAAAAGAGACAGAAGAAATCTCATGCGAATTCAATGTTAAACTTTAGGGAAATGTGGAGGCTGAAAAGCTCCTGGCAGAGAAAATTTTCACTCTAAGGGATGTTAACCTTAACAATCTCCTTCACCTAATCACAAATGTGGTAATGTACACCTTGAAAAGGGTGGCCACAAACTTGCCTCTAGTACACATTCGCCATGGTCATTCCCTTGAAGAAAATGTTCATTTCTAAGCAATCACTAAGTGATAAGTAGAGCTTGTGCAGACTAGCATAGGCACCAAGGGCTGTGACAGATTCCATCTCATCTCCCCAAACATGATGACGCAAAAGCTCCTTTTATCGGCCACTAGCTGACGAGTAAAAGGGTGGACAAGTCCTGTTGCCTCTTCCTTAGCAACCCAAAAAATTAAATTTAGTGTGCAATTGTATTTACTAATCTCTTATGGCATGACATGTGCTTTTGGTTAAGGTTTGGTGTGTGCGAGATTAGTGCGGGTTCAGTACGTGAGTTGTGTTTTGTTCAGGTTTAGTGTGTGACTATGTTTATTTGTATATATCACTATAAAGTTATTTATATGTTATATATTAATGTCTATATCAAAACAGTTGCTTCAACGGTCAATATATAAAATTAAAACTCGAATATCTTAATCTAAATATTAATGGTTTTCTTAGGATTAATTGCTTATCTGTTCTTGTAAAGGGAAAAAAAATTAATTAGAAAATATGATCTATTCTTTATTATGAATTAAATTGGTAAGATTAAAAAAAGTAGATGATATGTTTACTACAGGTTAAGTATGTGACTTGCGGTGTTTGCAGGTTTAGTTTGTGACTGTGCTTATTTACATTATGAAACTTCTCAAATATTATGAAGCATAATAGATGAGTTGGTCATTTAAAAGCATAAGAAAATAGAAATGGAGTGATAATTTTTAGAATGAAGAAAATAAACTGGAACGGATTTGATAGGAAAGTAATGAGAGTTACTAGAGGTGTCAATCGGTAGGGAAGCGTGTCTAGAACAAATACTTCGGACTTCTTTTGGTTGAAAGAGAGTGTTAAAGAGTTTGACGCTATTTCCTTTTGTTCCTCTATATGAATATTAAATAGTGAGTATTGAAAATTAGGTTATTTATAGGTTGTATTTTAATGGCCTATGTCATAACGGTTACTACAATGGTCAAAATTTATGGTTTTCTAATTAGTTTGATCATCGTTATTTTAACGCGTATTGAACCCTAATGGAATTAAAAAGGGTAAGATTACTTTTATCTTTTTAATAAGTAAAATATTTATCTGATATTTATAATTTTATCCTTTTACTAATTAAATAAGTACTTAACAAAAATTTACCGAATACCAAAAGAGACAGAAGAAATCTCTGGCGAATTCAATATTAAACTTGAGGGAAAGGCTTATGTTGAAAAGCTCCTGGCAGATAATATTTTCACTGTAAGGGATGCTAACCTTAACAATATCCTTCACCTAATCACAAATGTGGCAATGTGCACCTTGAAAAGGACGGCCACAACTTGCCTCTAGTACACATTCGCCATGGTCATTCCCTTGAAGAAAATGTTCATTTCTAAGCAATTATTGAGTGATAAGAAGCACTTGTGCAGATTGGCATAAGCACCAAGTGCTGTGAGAGAATCCATCTTCATCTCCCCAAACATGATAAAGCAAAAGCTCCTTTTAGCTGCCACTTGCTCACGAGTGAGAGGGTGTCTGTTCCAGTCGCCTCTTCCGTATCCACCCAAAAAGTAAATTTAGTGTGAAACTATATTTACTAATCGCTTCGTGCGTGACCTGTGGTTTTGGCTCAGGTTTTATGTGTGTAGGATTGGTGCAGGTTCAGTACGTGACTTGTAGTTTTGTTCAGGTTTAGTGTGTGACTGTGTTTATTTGTATATAACACTATAAGGTTATTTATTGGTTTTTACTTAATGTCTATATCACAACGGTTACTTCAACGGTCAAAATATAAAATTAAAAATTAGACGTCTTAATCTAAACATTTATGGTTTTGTTAGTACGAAATTACCTATCTGTTCATGTAAAGTGAATAAACATGAATGAGAAAATATTATATATTCTTTATTATGAATTAAACTGGTAAGATTAAAAGAAGTAGATGATATGTTTAGTGCATGTTCATTTCGTGACTTAAGGTTTTTTACAGGTTTAGTTTGTGACTGTTTATTAACATTATTAAACTTCTCAGTTATTCTGAAGCATAATAGATGTGTTGGTCATTTAGAAGCACAAGGAAATAAAAATGGAGTGATAATTTTCAGAATGAAGAATATAAACTGGAACATATTTGATTAGGAAAGTAATGAGAGTTACTAGAGGTGTGAAATCGGTAGGGAAGCGTGTCTAGATCAAATGTTTCCGACTTCTTTTGGTTGAAAGTGGGTGTGAAAGAGTTTGATGCTATTTCCTTTTGTTCCTTTTTATGAATATTAAATAGT
>JAULKJ010185295.1:0-14277 GCA_032355405.1 Rubia balearica
ACGAGGGTTTGGAGAGCCTTTATAATTGTAGTTTCATTTTCTTAGTTCTATAAGAGAAGGTAGAGAGAAAAAAAAATCCTTCTATCTTATTTTATTATTTCCTAGTTTGATGCCTATTGCATTGAATCCAATGCTTAAGTTGGGTTTAATGTCCATGGAGCAGTGTAATTTTCTGGGTATTAAATTTTTATCATGATTTAGAAGTGATTTTTTGAGATTTTAGGTTTCCATATCTTTTATATTTATAGTTATCATTTTTGATTTGATCTTCACGATCTTATGAAATCATGCTATATATCTTATGATACCCTATAGTCATATTTTCCACGTGTTGTACTAGGTTTTTTTGCCTCTTGGAAGTGTCCAGTTAGGATCTGCGGGTTCGTGAGTCTTCGACTATAAGGCCTAGGAAGAAGCGTCCATAGTGGAGTGCCCGAGATATAATTCCTTTATGGGGAAAGAGGTGTGCAGTCTGGATTCCTTTGATCGCTGAATCACTTTCCCTAATTATAGAAGTGTTGTTGATAGGATGGAAATTGATTCAAGTACCTTTGTGCGACGGACATTGGAAAGTGTCGACTAACAACCACACTATGTGACATAGACATTGAGATAGGTTTATATGTCTTTTATACGATAGAATCTAGGATCAAAGTCATCTACTAGTTATGTTACACAAATATCCCCAAGTCTAGATTAATATAGTTTGTTCTCTTGTTTTGCATGCTTTGTGGTTTTTAGTAACCCCCCCAAAACCCATGTTTACAACACTAGCTAATCCCGACACACAATTGGAGTGACGCCCGATTATAAGTCTTGTATAGTTAACTTTTGAATTCTAACATCTATGTGAACGACCCTGCACTTTCCACTAGCTACTATTTAGTAGTTGGTAGTGAGTACGAGAGCATCATAAATATTCCATTTTTAATCTCCTAGCACTCTGTGGGTTAATTTTCCTAAAATTACGACCCCGCGGAGTGCGAATCAAATTTTGGCACCGCTATTGGGATGCTACTTTAATTTTTTTTTATTGTTTTGACTAGTTAATAGTAGTTGTATTTTTCTTTTTATAGCTTGAGTGGGTTATTGTGTTGAGAATTTTTGTAGTTTTGCCCATTACTTCTAATTTGGTTTGCTAGTGTTCTTTGTTTTATTAGTAGTGTTTGGCTTCTTGATTATGGTACACACCCGTACCAGGAACTTAGAAGCTCTACACTATCTACCAGAAAACACAGGTGGTTGAAGAAGGAAGAGAATGACAATTGGAGGAAAGGTTCCGTAGGGGCCAAATATTTTTGTAGTAGAAATAAGAATTTAGATAGCGGGAGACAACATGACGGTTAGGGAGTTGATAGCTCTAAATTTGGATAATCAATCCATTTGCATCATCTTCCTACCTTTACCGCCCAATGTCACTTGTGAGCTGAAAAGCATAATGATATAGTGCTTGCACACTTTTCACTGGATGGCCGGAGAGGATCCCAACAAACACCTATCGGAGTTTCATTTGGTTTTCACCAATATGAAAATACTGGGGGTGTCGGAGGAGGACTACAATTTGAGGTCATTTCCTTTCTCTTTTAGAGACGCTGCTAAGGATTAGCTTTACTGCTTCTTACTGAGCTACATCACTTCCTGGATATATATGAAGCATAGATTTATCCAGAAATACTTCATAGCTTTAAACTCTGCGGGTTTGAAGAAGCTACTGTCCAATATCTCGCAACTTCCAAACGAGTTCTTGTATGAGTACTGGAAGAGATTTAAGCATCTATTGGCTAGTTGTCCTTATTATCCATTCAAGGAGCTTGATCTTGTGTACTATATTTTTGAGGGTTTATGTGATGATCACATGTGCATGGCGAATGGAGATGTAGTAGTTCGATAGAAAACAAGAGCCCCAAATATGCCATAGCCTTGTTCGAGGATATGGTAAATGGTACAAGACAGTTCGGGACTCGGTGATATGTGAAGGTTTTATAAAAGCTTCCTCATTCTCCCAAGCTTGTACAGAAAGTCCAAGCGCTTGCTTCCAAGATGAAAGAATTTATGGAAGGGGGGACGCATAAAGTGATGGTGTGTGGAATTTCCATCTTAGATCACCCAATCGATACATGTCCACAAGTAGTGCAAATTTTGAGGAGGTGAAGACTTTTTATTTTAATGGTAGGAATGGGAATTTTTTTTGAGGGCAGTAGGAAGGTTTTTGCAGAAACCAAGGTGGAGATAGTCAAGACCCCTTTGTAAAATCGTTCTACCTCCGATCACGACCACTCGAACTTCCGGTGTTGAGATGACAACCAAGGTACAATCGAGAAGGACCACCTTAAACTGACCTGAGGGTAGAGTGAGCCTTCCAACACCAATGCTCCACTTTATAAGTCAGATCGGGAGGAAATTCTTGAGGCAATTTCAGAATTGGCGAAGATGAGTGATGTGTTCTCGGAGCGAACGAGAAGAGATCTCAGGGAGCTAGGCACAAGAGCCTTTTCTAGTATGAAAAACCTTGAAGTGCAAATTGGTCAACTCCCCACTTCAATGAGCCGGCTTTAAGCTAGAGACTGCAAAAAACTAGAATCCCAGCCTGAGGTGAACCCTTGCAGAGTGAGTGCTTTGAAATTGAGAAGAAGGAATGAGGTATGCATAGCCGAGAACGAAGCTGTGAAAGAAGATGACAAATTACTGGAAAGCAACAAGACCAATCTTGAAGAAGAGGAAATAGTAGTTGAGGTGAATCCCTCAAGGGATCTCTCTACCACCGAGGAAAAGGTCAACCCTCCGCTGCCATTCCTAGTGCTCTACAAGGAAGGACAAAGGTAGCTTCCAACGAAGCTCAAATCCGCCAGGTCTTCAAAAAATTTGATGTTAGCATTCCAATTTTAGATGTTATTGAGAAAATTCTTGCGAATGCTAAAATTTTGAAAAATTCTTGAACTAGGAGGTTTCACAACTTTAGCTCAAAAGAATGTTCCTAAAACGTGTGATAACCCTGAAGTTTTTTCAATCTTTATTTATCTAGGTGGTAAGTTGGTTTAAATTGCTATGATTGACTTAGATGTCTCTATCAATGTTATCCCATTTAGCATATAAAAGAATCTTGGCATAGGTGAACTTAGGGGCACTAGGGTGATTGTCCAACTAGTCGACCATTCCCAATAAAGCCCTTGGGGTATAGTTATAGTTAGGGATCTTATGGTTAGGGTGGGAAATCTAGTGTTCTCGATGGACTTCTATGCCCATGATGTAGTGCACGATGGAGGTGCAACAATAATTTTATTGGGATGATGAAAATGTCAAGGACCAAAATAGATGTCCATTTAAGAACACTAACCCTAGAAGATGAAATTGATTAAGTTGGTTTTGAAATTTACAAGTCTAAGCATGAATCATCTACTTATTCTCTTGCATTCAATGGCAAAACCTTATGTGATGAATTTGTTCAATGTGATGAGTCTTGCATGATCGATGATAATGAGTGCCTTGATGAAAGTGATGAGAAAAAGCATGCCTTAAGCTTTGATTGCTAAAATGATGTTGATGACACCTATGCCATGCATGAGTTTAGTGATTATATCTCTATTATGGATTACTATTTTATAGTCACTAATTTACAGCGGTTAGTGGAGAGTGGCGAGGACTTAAAACCTCATGGGCCAACTTTCACTATTGCAGACTGCTTGATTAAGGTAGTATTCAAAGACGGATTTGTGAGAACCGCCTTCCCGGAGGACTTACAAAGTTGGAAGTTAGGCAAATTGACCCTCTAAACAAAACAAAGGCAGTTAATTTTCACTCAAAGTTGGTTTTGAGATAATCACCTTTGATTGACAGAAATAGAAGATGGTTTTTGAATGAATCGCTTTAAATCGACACTTTTAAAGGCAGTTATGCCAAACCGCCTTTAATTTTTCAATGGTTCCGAATTCTGAAATAGGATCCAAATAAGTTAGAATGAGAAACACAAAGTTTTACTCGTCCACTAAGAGCTGAGAGATGTTTAGCATTTGGATGTGTATTCGTGTACAAGTTTCGATCCAGGAATATAATTAGGTGAAGATGAATAGTTTAGGTTGAGCAATTCATAACTCGGGACATGGAGGGGTGATTAAAAAACAACTATTTTTTGGTCAGTGTAGCTACAAATTCCCATTTGAGTTCTAAGAAATGGGGTTTGGACTTCATGAAGAACTAATCTAGGCACCCATGAGCATTGGCTAAGGTATGTAAATTTATAGAGTTCAATCACTAGCTATTGATTTCTAATCATGTGGTCAATTATAATGTAGTTTTCATTGAATTAGTTTTGGTACTTTAGTTATATTTTTGAATGTTGAAGGCAATGCCATGTCGTATTACTGTTATGGAGGTGTTAATTGAATTTTTATTTTAGGTGATTGATAATGGATAGAATTGAATTGATTGAGAGAGATTTGAGAAAAATAACCGGATACAACCCTTTGGTAGAATCGTTCATTGTGTTAGCCTTTTAACATGCTTCAAAAAATTGTGTGGTCTAGTTGCCCATGTAATAATTGTAGGAATGATCTATATTTGGGAAGGAAGAAGATACATGAACATCTCATCATTCGAGGGTTTCAAACTAGTTACACCTCTTAGGTGTGGCACGAGGAGGTTGTCACGGATAGTGTTGAAGATGTTAGCCATAAAAAATTAGAAAATTTATATCCAAATGATGGATTCGAGGAGATGGTGGCGGATGTTGCTAGATAATTCCATGGTAAACCCGAAGTCCTTGAAGCTTTGCATAATGATAAGAATATGATGTTGTTCACCGGTTGTAAGCATTCAGTATTGAGTGCCACCTTGCAAATGATGAATTTGAAAGAAAAATTTGGATGGACTGATAAAGGCATGACAGAGACTCTTGAATTAGTTAGGGAATTACTTCCTGAAGGTAATCTTCTTCCCGATAGATCGTATACCGCAAAAATAATTCTTTGTCCAATGGGAATGGAATTGAAAAAAATACATGATTGTCCAAATGATTTTATGTTGTACAGAGGGCCTGAGGAAAATGACCTAGATAAATATTGGGTATGTGGTGAGTCTCGGTACAAGTTAAAGCGTGGTGGAATTGCGGTTGGGGCGGATGCTGATTTGATCTCCAAGAAAAAAACACTGGTTAAAGTGTTATGGTATCTTCCAATCATTCCTCGGTTGAAGAAGGTGTTTTCTTGCAAAGAAGATGCAAAGTTGATGCAATGGAATTCCGAGAGAGATCGACCAGAGGATGACGTGATTAAACATACGTCGAATGGTGAACATGGAAGAAGATTGATGCTATGTACCCTAAATTTGGTGTATAAACACGACATTTGGGACTTAGCCTTTCCACCGACGGAATGAATCCATTTGATAATATGAGCGGTACCTACAACTTGTGGCCTGTTATGTTAGTCATATACAACCTCCCTTCATGGTTGACTATGAAACCAAAGTATGTGTTGTTATCTATGAATATTTTGGGCCCTAAGCAACCTGGTAATGATATAGATCTGTATCTTGTCTTTGGTTGATGATTTTTTGACGTTTTTCAAGGATACCATCCGTGTGTATGATGGTTTGGTAGGATATTCTTTCACATTAAATGAATTGTTGTTTTGTACAATAAATGACATTCATACATATGGAAAATTTTCCCGATACTCGGTCAAAGGGTACCACGTATTTCCAGTGTTTGAGAATCAAACTTCACTTTATCAGTTGAAGCATGGTTGTAAAACCATATATCAAGGCCATAGACGGTTTCTTCCAGAGGGTCATCAATGATGATCGGCAAATAAATGGTTTAATGAATAAGTACAGAAGATAGTGGCTCCATTACCAATAACGGGTGCTAAGGTTTATGAAAATGTTAGAGGGTTGCCTAACGACTTTGGTAAGATGAAGCATAAAGTTTCCATCGAAGGAAGTTTGAAGATATGTTTTATTTTTTTTCATCCTTCCTTACTGGAAGGATTTGGACTTCAGACATTGCCTTGATGTAATGCACATTGAAAATAATGTGTGTGATTCTTTAGTTGGTACATGGTTGAATACCCCGGCAGAAAAAAGATGGGTTGAAGGCTTGGCTCGACTTAGTTGAAATGGTAATCAAGAAGAGTTTGGGGCCCATCAAAAGTGCCGATGAGTTTTATCTTCCACTAGCATGTTATTCCATGCCACGGTCAGAGAAGAAATCGTACTGTGAGACCCTTTACAGTGTGAAGGTGTTGGGGGCTTACTCGCCTAACATAAGTTCGTGTGTGTCTGTGGAGGAGTTGAAGTTGGTTGGATTGATATCACATGATTTTCATAGCTTGATGCAGGAATTGAATGTCATTTCCATTAGGTTGTCACTTCCTCCTCACGTGAGATTGTGCATTACAAAACTATGTTTGTTTTTCAAGTCCATATGTTCGAAAAGCATTAATGTTCGGAAGCTTGAACATTTGCAATCAATGATAGTTGAGGTATTTTTTCAAAAGGAGATGTACTCGCCCCATCATTCTTTGATATAATGGTCCATTTGATTGTTCATTTGGTCCGTGAGATAAAGTTGTGTGGCCTCATATTTCTGAGGTGGATGTATCTCTTCGAGAGGCATGTAAAAATTTTCAAACATTTTATTAAGAACCGATACATACCTGGTGTAAGTATTCTTCAGTGTTAAATGGAGAATGAGGTGATTGAGTTTTGTACCGATTATTTGAAGGAGGTAGATTCTGTTGTCATTCCCAAATCGAAACACGAAGAACATATACAGGGTCGAGGAGTAAGACAGGGTAAACTACTATGCCCTAGTGCTAAAGATTTGTGTTTGTCCTACCTTTACATACTTCGCAACCATGAAGATGTTATCCCATACATCGACATTCACATGGATAAGATTAGAGAAAAAATCCCACGTACAATGAAGCACGTGTTCTCCAACAACCCACTGAGAACTTTGCTTCTTGGCTAAGATCTCATATAGAGATTGGTGAATATCCGCATTCAGTGAATAGTTATCTTGTATGGAGGTTACAACATGAATGGGTTCACTTTTGGCACAAAATCATATGATAATAAGGGTGTTTCACTGAATAGTGGTGTGATTCTAGTGTCCGAGGCTTTACATGTCCCAAGTACAAGTGATGACAATCCCATATATGGCACACTTTTTACTTTGGAACCATAATGGAGATATGGTAGCCAGTCTATGTGAAAATAAAAGTTCATGTTTTTAAATGTCAATGATGGATCCCAACAATGGACAAAAAATTGAAGAATTGGGATTCACCCTTGTTGATCAAAGTCGGGTAGGTTAGTGAGATGATCCATTCATAACTGCATCAGAATATCATTAAGTATTTTATATCAAAGACTATGTAGACCCCCGTTGTTAAATTATTCTTAGAGGAAAAAGAGATTTTATTGAAGAATATAAAGGTGAAGATGTAATTGGTTTCAGGCACGATTCTCCAACCGTATCCAGTTTGGAAGAAATTTTGTTTGCCAAGGATGGTACAAGTTTATGAGGGTTTTTAGGGCATACCAACCATGATGAAGAAACTTGGTTGGATCGGATCAGGAAGATCAAGAAAAGGAAGAGGAAGCGAAAAAAATATTGGTAGGAAAACAAAGTAGAATTAGGGCACCATTTTATTTTGTGTTGTTTGAGTGATTTTAAAAAAATTTGCTGAACAGTTGAGGCAATTCTGATTTTGAAACTCTGTCGGCTGAAATTGTCTTAAGCTTTGTAAGCTCAATATGCCCTCGATCCATAGAGAGCATATTTGCAAGGTTCCATTCAAACACAACTATCCACTTGGCATTACGAACTACGAAGAACTTGATAAAATAGAAATACATATGCAACATAAACCCCTTGGTAAAATTCAAATACATCAATTCAAAAATCTTCAAGCGAAATAATGCAAATTGTATAGGTTCAAATATTTGATGAAAAATCCACTAGTACAAGAGAGTCAACAAATCTCAATCAAACAGAAGAAGTTCCATCCGGTTCTGTTGTCGCAGAAAATGCACAATGACACTCGCAGGCGAGCTGACTTTTTTCCAACTTCCATATGCGCTTCCTCATCTGTGAAAGCTCGCCATGGACCCATTTGTAGCATGCCCTGAATCATCTCATGAAACTTGCAGCATCTTCTTCTAGTTCATCTATATGTGGTTCTAAATTTTTTCACATTAGTACTAATATAACGTTAAAATTTGAAACTTTGTTATACAATAAATTTCGTACAATAAAATTTTCTAGTCAAGGACTCTTGTTTCACTCCACCCCATTACTTGGACTGTGTGCCCACTTGTGCTCAAACAATACCCACCTCTTTTTTGTGAAGTATGCCTTGTCAAATCCCTTACAAGACTTCTCCTCACCGCGTAATGCCAAACCTTGAACATTCTTCAGAAGCAGTGTGATCAAATAACCGTATAGGAGACTCTTGATATTGTTTTTCAAACAAGTGATTGAAGATCACAGATCCGACATTAATTTTTCTCCCCTCAATGATGTAATAAAACATCATTAGTGTTGAGTAATTTTGCTCGGTGATGTGGCCAGCCGTGGGTACAATACTTCTTGCCATCATCTCGTACACTATCCTTTGTTCTATGGTTAGGTGGTTTAAAAAAAACTCTTGGGCTTCCCTAAATCGGCAAGGTTACGCTAGAAGTATCTATGACTACAAGCGATAGGGTCAATGTACAGATAGTCTGACTGAAGTGGCCAAGCCTCCCTATGGTACACATTCTCGGGCCCTTTGTATGGAGATTCTAAAAAATAATTAATTATCCACAGACTCAGAGAAATATTATACCCATTCACCTTAGTAGCAAAATCATCCCTCTACTTTTGATTTAAATTACTCTAAAGCTGACAGACTTCATAAAAGTGAAACAACTTATTTAATGTCGGCAATTTTAAGACATGTTGCCCCTCAAACTTAATCACAAGATCAACTATACCTATACTATGATAAACATTTAGATCAAGAACATAGTAATCAAGCAATTGACCACTGGGGTGTAAGTCATTGTACTAGTTTGTACTTCAATCGATATGAACCTTGCCCTTTGAACATCAAAAGTGTTTGACCTCTTCAAAATGCTCTATTTAGCCTTCTTTCCTCCCCTTCCACCTTGATGCAATGAAAACATCTTAATCTATTACCCTCGTGAAATATAGTTTGAATTTGGGGTTTTTTATGGCTTTTCAACACCGGAAGATTCAAATTTAGAGCAATTAGGGTTTCCAATTTGGTTAATCTGGGCACATCCCCTTTTTTATATAGTTTCTACTTTTATGAACTCGTAAGTCAGTCAGGTGTTTATTTGGAAGGGCTGAATTGTCATTTATGAGTTTAGAAGCATCAGGGTTACAATTCATTAGAATTTTCTGAAAATTAGCTTTTTTTTGTTAGAATCCCAGCTTCAGACCGGATATGCCACCCAATTCAGAAACAGAGCTTCCGAATTTGGAAGCAATCTCAGCCATTAAGATTGAAGAGACGAATTACAACTTCCTCATTCAAAAAGATTTTGTGTTTTATAAAAATGTAGTCCAAAATATAGCTATTCTAGCTCAAAACCAGTTTTTTGATGGAAGAAAAACCTGATTTCATAAGATGAATTTCCGAATCCGAAATATATTAGGCCTATTTTTGTAAACAATGCACGAAATGATTCCGTTAGAGGAAGTCAATCATATCTCTTTTTCCCATACAATAGAAGTACTTCCTTAGTTGGAGAGTCTTTGTGACGAATGTTTTTTTGGTTTTCAAACAGTAAAATTTACTCAAATAAGATGCATCATACTCCCAAAATTATAGAAGAGAAAATATAAATAATGAAATCGGATTGACATACAAATCCACAATTTTACACCACAAACTTACTCAAAGCACACAACAATATTCTTCCATGTACTAATTTCAATTATGGTGCAACTAATAAATAATTTAGTACAATCAATGGTTGTTTAATGAATTCACATATCACAAAACATGTCTATAAACTGAGCACCAATCTCATTTTCATTGGGCACCTCACCACCACAAGCATCGGCCCGTCGACATCCACAACACTTGCATGTCCAACGACTTCTTCCCAGGAAGCTTTGTCATCGGCATCTTCAATGTCACTCTCTAATAAATCTGGGTATTTTCTATAGTCTCATCATCGCTTAGCTGCAACTCCAACCCAAAGGCTTCGATGAACATGGCATGACAGACTTTGACACATGCCAATTCTTTGTTATCTTTACTAACATCACTTTTAATACACACTAAATACCTACTCACTCGACTCTTCCAAACATTCTGGCCTCCTATAAGTAAGTGACAAAAACATAAAGTTAGAATTTAAGTTCAATTAAAAATCCAAAGAAGATAATACATGCACAGTAACAATCATAGTACTCACGTGATATGGACGAATTCACCTTATTCAACGCTTCATCCCCTGCTCTCATAGAAGCTTTAACCGCTCCGACAGGGAGTACCTTATGTTACCACTTTCCATCGTCATCCATCTCTAAGTGCTTATGAACGAACCAACTCGTGTCTTAGAATTCCAATCTTAGCAGCCTATCAAAGGCTTGTACCCCGAACTACTTGAGCAAGGCAGTGATCAATCCTCTATTACCTCGGGTTTATTGGGATGCCTTCCATCATATAATGGAACAACATGAGCTTACCTATTGTTGGCTCGCATGCGTGATGATAAAAAATTCTAGCAAATCCACTTGTACACGAGCCTTTGCTGAACTGTTAGTTTACTAACGTCATAGCACTCAACCTAACCTGGGGTATCCTTTACCCTGCCAAAGTATTTCCTACCCACTGCAACCAGGCACAAAGGTGTGGCTTCACTAACACCAGGCCAATATTGTTGATGATAGATTTCAAATGGAACATCGGGATTATCTAACCTAAGTTTAGTTGGATCAGTATACTCATTCCCTAAAACAACGTTATTGTGTACTTGGTGACGGTGACATTTTTTTCATTCACAAAGGTCATATCATTATTCTCAAATTTCTTGCCTAAATTAGCGTAAAATTGGAAAACATCATCAGTATGAACACTCTCCTCTAGGGTTATCAACTTCTCCATTCCCTAATTTTTGAAATATCTAAGAATGTAACCTAGCGACAATTCTTTCTTATCAGCATTATTCACTATCTTAGGATTAGTAAACTTCCTAATACGAAGGAAATTAACGTACCTCTGTTCGGCCTCCACACTGATAAATTTCTCATTAACGTAAATCTCCAAATTGGTTTCATGTTTGTAATTGGCTAGAAATATGTGGCCTAAGGTTCAATTTCAGAAGTTATGGTTCAGGCTTGTTCTTGTGATTAAGGAACTAGACGCGAATTTGGGCATTTTATTAGTACCCCCTTGTTCTTCCGAGTTCGTAAGACAATTTTCCCTTCATATGGAGAGTAAGGTTATTTTACGAACTCGGAAGCAAATCGGATCTAAATAATCAAAGAGCTGGCAAACTACGAGTTTGGAATATAATCTTCAATTCTCAATGAGAGTAAGGTGATTTTACAACTCAAAAGAAAATTAGATCTAATTAATTAAAGAACTCGCCCACATACAAGTTTGGAAGATGATCTGAACTTCTTAATGAGTGTAGGGTCATTTTACGAACTCGAATGCCAATCAGATCACAGTAATCAAAGAATCGACTCACTTACAAGCTTGAAAGGGAACCTGACCAGTATTCCCCAAAAAAGATTTAAAGGAATTTCAAAGGGGATAATATATTCCCACTTTATCTTTTTCACATACCAAAACCCTAGCCATAGGTTCTCCCTTTTGCTAAACACGGAAGATTGTTCTAGCAAAAATGTCCTCACTTGTGCGAGGGTTTATAAGATTGTATAGGTTGCTTGATTTGATAAAAAAATTGACTACTATTCGATTTCAAGGTCAGTCTACCATGCTCATATATAAATGTGTGGTTTTTCGTTAATATGGATTGTTATAATCATTGTTGATGACCATATTTCAATTGTGTGTTCATAATTATGTTATTACTTTAGTGATATTTTGTCTTTGGATAATATATGTCTTATAATGTCTTTTTATTTGAGATCTCATCATAGTATTCGTAACTTATTCATTTGTGTTCGTTTTATGGTTTGTCCAAGTCAATACAACATTGAAATAAGACACATTAGGTTTTGTGTAGAGAAATGTCTAAGAAAATGAGTCATGATGATTATTTATGTTCGAGATACGGAAATACCGAAACAAAGGGTGATGAAGATGATGAGAAAGAGGTTTGGGGGAGGTAAAAATTGTGAAAACACATTCTAGAATGCTTAAATGAAGGATAGCAAGAAAGGAAATGACCCCTTGGTTTTCAATGAATAGGGAATATGCTTGTCGGACGAACGTGCTAAGTGGGGTTAGGAAGGTGGTTCGGATAATGGTAGACATTCGTTATGATAATTGGCACGATGTGGAAAAACTTTACGAATCCACCCTTTGGATAGAGTGCAAGTTATATCTACGTACTTGCTTGCATGTTCTAAGTAATCACCTTTTTTTTTCCTGAAACAAATGGATTTCTTAGTTGACTTGGTCATTTTATGTCACCATAGAGACCCTTATAGATGCCCCGAATGTGGACGATTTAAAAAGGAGAACCATGTATATGTTATCAAAAAGTTGGTGAGAACACAAGTACACATTATCGAGAGATTACATCTTCTCAAATAGAAAATTTGATTGTCCATGGCTAACATACACAAACATTCAACCGGAGAGTTGGGAGATCAACAAGAGAAGGGCATTAGAGAATGAGAAAAATGTTAATATCCTACAACCAATAGATTAAATTAATAATTTTTAGTGTTGTTGTGACATTCATTTGTACATTTCTTGTAGGGTACGAGAGATGATGAAATAATAATTTCAAAGTTGAACATAACTCCGTATCGGAAGAGTCACGGGAGTTATGGATTAAGGCTCTCGAGTTGATAAAGGAGAAGTTTGAACGAGATGTTATATGTGCAATGGATTGAGGGATGACCAAGTAAGAGGCTAGGGTATCAGTTGTTCCATTGGATGTCGATCATACTGATTGGTGTGATCTCTTCCTAAAATCTCGAAAAACAAGAAGGGTAAATACGAGAGGGATAAGCAGTTCAACTCATGAAAAAAGTGGTACGATTACAATTTTTGTGTTAAATATTAACAACCATTTTGTTTCCCTTGTTAGCAATTTTATATTCTTTAATTATCATGTTTTATTTTTACTTGAACTAAGCTAAATTGAAATAAGATCAGGATGAAGGACAATTCATACCAAGTGGTAAGCACGACGTATTTACCGAACCTACAGAAAAATCTGATCACCCGGGCCACGCAAGGGGGGTGAGGTCGTTCTTGAAACAAAAGGAGGCTTTCGGCATTGCATGTTCCTATCATAAGACAAATCCTTTGAGACTTCACGCTTTGTAAAAGGAGGTCATTCTCTAGGATACATGGTTGGAGCAACAAGAAATCTTTGTCCGCAAGTTAGTGAAGCATACCGGTCTTCCAGTGCTAGACAATCCAAATGATATAACTAGCGATCGAGAGCTCCCGTCGAGAGAATCGTACCACTCTCTGGGCGAGATTGAGGTGAGCTACAATGGAATACTACCTGGGGCAGTGATTGAAGATTCTCCCTACAAAGAAATCATATTGACCCAAAAAAAGGTTCAAACAATTTTTTTGTGAATAGTATTCTTCGCTTGTTCGTTATTTAAAATTAACATTATGTATTTCATGTAGGGTTCTTAACTATGTGAACTTTTCATAGAGGTCGGTGAACGGGATACCCCGCTTCATGTTTCCGATGGTATTTTCTATGGATTGATACAACATCATCATTCAATTCCAATCAAGGATGGAATCACAAGGATAACATTGGAGAAACCCTTGGTGCACAATGTCAGTTTATCAATGCTGGAAGGAGATTACAGGATAGTAGGAACTGCTCAAGAAATTTTCCTTCTCTGGCCTAGCCGTCTAGTCAACATCGATCCTATGAAACATGGTCATTTGAAAGTCATCCAGCCATTGGCAAAGAAATTATTTTTACCATTGGCTGACATAAAAAGATCCCCATCAAAAGGCTACAAATGGAAAAGGGTTCTCCTCCTTTCATCCAAGTTTTGTTCAATTGGATAAACACACACCAACATACCTCGACGTACACATTCTCAGGAAACAAATGTGTGTTTGGTAGAAATCGAGACATCAT